>VZRU01017892.1:0-13169 GCA_013398155.1 Pedionomus torquatus | reverse complement strand
GGTTTGGTTTTTTTTTTTTTTTCTGGGAGGGGGGTTGTTTGTTTGTTTGATTGTTGTGGTTTTGGGGGGTTCTTTTTGTGTTTTTGTTTGTTTGCTTGTTTCTGAGGTGCTTTGGTTTTTTTTCCGATTGCCTGGAATTTTTAACTGTCTGAGTTAGACCAAGTCTAAAAAAAGGACTTAAATGTCCTCATGTACCTGTCTAAATGTTTGTTAGGTGTCTAAGCTATAGTCAGAGGAGACCTGTGCAATATAATTCCTGCTACCACTACACCTAAGGTGAAAATCAGCTCCCTACTTTCAGTGGGTTTCATCTCCCCCCCTAGGTTCTACTGCATAACTTAACTTGGACTCCAGTGACTCCAACTGGAATTCAAAACCTTACATAATCCAGGTATTAATTAAAGCTTCTTAATCTGCAGTTGAATCCCATTATTAGGGCTCAGTTCACTTGTCTAAATATCAAATCATTGGAGATAGTTCAGCTTCCCATTTACCTCCTGACCAGATGAGAAGCCAGAGAGACATTAAGTCCTATATTTAAAATCTGCAAGTCTGCTGCTCAAACACCCCTGTGTATCGCAGAAACCACTAGATACTAGCTGATCTAAACCCCAAATGCCCTTACGTTATAGTGGAGAGCAACCTGGAGAAGGCAGTTCGTACATTGCTTCATGGTAGGGTGTCACAGAATATCAAAGTAGTAGGACATGCAGGAGCTATAGTGCCAAAACAGGTTTGCGTCAGAAGACTTATCCATGGTGTCATTTTCTGAGGTCACCGTCCATCTCCCCATTCCTTTACAATTAAAACAAAACAACAGAAAAAGGGGCTGAAAAAGACTGGGAGCAGCTGATAAAGAAGGCCCATACAGCTTGCTTCAAAGTGTGTCCTCGTAGATCTCCCAAAGGCTGGAACATGAAAAGGACATATAATTTACATGGTGACCCTATTTGCATTATCACTAGGATGTCAGGCCAGGCTGTAAATAAGCTAAACAATGTAACTTTCCAGTCTTTGCAAAAAAGCCCCTCCTTCATATCTGTTTTAATGCTTTCTGTTCCTTTGCTTTCCTCCCCACCCCTTCCCAGGGATTGTTCTACCTAATAAATTTTATGTAGTCATAGCAATGCTTGCAATTTAAAAATTTAGCAGATTTGAGCCACAGCTGCACTATCCTGGCAAGCCAGACCAGCTTTGGGTAACAAGATTTATTTTTCTTGTGTGCTGCCAAGTCAACCTGAAGACAATGTTAATAGAAAAGGTCACAGACTGATAAGCTGACATGTCTCTAATTCTTCAGGACAAATCCATGGATGGCGAATTGAAATGCTACTCTGCAGCTCCTCAGGGGCAGAGGCATTAAAGTTAAATGTTACAGATGTGAAGGAATGGCAGCAAGCATGTTTGGTTTGCAAAAGAGCTTGTGGCTGTGGTGGTAGAAATGTAGCAGACAAGCAGGATTTATTTTCAGGCCTAAAGGATATTTTAAGGACACGCTGCAACCACCACCACTTAGAGCGTATCTGTCTGCCATGGGTGCAGCTGGTGGTGTGGTAAGAAGGGCACAGTTCACAGGTAGAAGAGGTCACTTTAAAAAAAGATCTAATTTCTCTGCTTATGCTAACACATTCTTTGCTATGTGTGGAAATGAGGGAGGGAAAGAAAAAGGAAAGTTATTCTGCTGTTTAAAGTTATTCTGCTTTACACTTTGGATTTTTCATCTGTTTCAAACATTCCAAAATTCACCAATTTGAACAGTCTACTTTTGCCTGCAGTTGTGATATTTCCACTAGTGAATTGAACTTGGACAGGGAAGATCCCTTGACCAGAACACAGTCATTCCTATCACTTGAGGTTGAAAGAGACCTTGGTGTAATCTACGCTATCCTAAACAATTTGTGGATACAGTCTGCAACTTAGGAGAAGTCAGTGACCGTTCTTCCTAACATGCATTTTAGACTTGCTTGGAGAGTAAGGGAGGTTATAGGATGGAAGTAGGCAATCCTGTTCCACCTGGTCTCAGCAAGACAGCAGCGTTGGGCTTGCTTAATTCACTAGTTCAGATACAGAAAGTGACATATAGACCATCCCACTTTCTTCAGTGTGATCAACTGTAATGAAGATTTTGCAGCTAAAGTTTGCAGAAACAGCTGAAGAAATAACTTATATTTGGTCTTTCTCCAGGCTGATGGAGAATGAAGAAAAGGGTAGGCTTTCCTTCTTTTCTCATGAAGTTCCTGTGGAGAAGAACAGAAATCTGCTATGTTCACCCTTTCAGTGTGGTCTTCTTCTTTGGGTGAAATCTTGGTGGCTCAATTGTGGTATATCCTTAGAGAATGTAAAAATTCAATGTGAGCAAGAAAAGTCCTGTCATTTTGTTCATCGATTGAGCAGGTTAAAGAAAGGGGAACAGGTTAAAGAAATGTGCGAGCTTATTACCAGAATGGCATGACTAATCCTTGAGAATGTGGAGGCTGCTAATGATACTTTGCCATTAAGACTCAGGGGAGACTAACAAGATAAATGTGTCCTCTTATTTTTTTTTCCTTTTTTCCCCCTCTGCTCTCAGTCTGAAAGACTGACACATTATGAACAGAGGATAATGAAATGGTTCTGCATTAATTATTTCCGTTGCTTTCACGCTAAGACGTCCTAGCAAAGATCAAGGTCCCACTGTGCTCCACGCTGTATGAACACATTGTAAGGGACAGACACATCTATGAAGATTTTGCAGTAATAGAATGCCCATGTGAAAAGAGAAATACATGCTAATATCTCATTTCTAGCATGAGCTTTCAGGGGAATAATCTATCATGTTGTATTTCTGGACATTTTGGGAATTTGCACTTATCTTTATAAATACCAGCAGGCTTTTCAAATATTTGAGGATAACCAACACCATAGCACATCCAAACCATTATGAATTAAGCTTGGCACTTTGATTCATGAGAATATTCATTGCTGTCAGCTTGCTTTCTGGGTCTCCTTGGTCACTGTGGTGGCTGTTTACAATTTCCTTGTGCATGGGACTTTCTAGGGGTGGGCAAGAGGTGTGTCACTTGGCTCTGAAATAGGGATGTTTCAGGCAGAATTGTTTTTCTTCATCCCAAGCCTGTTATAACAGATTAACTAAGCAAGAGAGCTTAATTTATGGGAAGCAACTCATACCACATTCATCTCAGCTGGATGGCACAGCCTGTGCTGCTGCCACTCTTATGCAAAAGATTCACAATTTAACAAGCATTAGATAAAAGCAAACAAACAAACAAATGAAAATCCAACATACAGAGAGCAAAACCACCTAAAATGGATGATTCACCTAAAATGAGTGAAGGAACTATCTGGCTTTACACCACTCGTTTTTCATATTATTTATTTGTCACCATCTTTTGGCTGTCTGTTTTCTGTTTTCCATGAATCTTGATAACTGCTATCTAGCCAAAGGCTTTTTTTATATATCTGAGAAATACTCATGCTGTGGAGAACAGCATTGCAGTATTTACAGTGAAAACATCAAAGCCCCAAAGAAGAAAAAGCAAAAAACCTGATACAATCTAACAGTCATTTCAGAAGAAATTTTATAACTATCCATTTACATTATAAAGTATTTAGATGAAATTCTGTTTAGATGTAGTCACACAGAGTAAACAAATAGGATTTCTATGAATTTTCAGGAGTGTATCAGACCAAAATCTCACCCCAAGCTTTTAGTTGCAAGGCTAAATTAAAAAAGAATATAATAGTTGTACTGCGGTATAGATTGATCCTTCTAGAGTTACTTTTTCTGCATCTTTATATCTGATGTGTTAGAGCTGTTAAACAGAATAGTCAGACTTTCAACAATAATACCCAAAAAACATTGTTTGCATGTAATTCTTTGATTCTCAGATGCAGGAGCTGCAAATCATAAAGTACTTACCAGTCTATTACCCGTTCCATTATCATAGGACATTTTTCAGGATCTTTAATGGACACATATCAGTACAGCACTATAATGTTCTGCACTTGATATTATGAGACACGTTTTGATTTCAAGAGACACAAATGCGCACAATGAAAACTTGGGTGCTGTCGTTCAGTTTGGTTTCTTCATTGTTTCTCTGTTTGTGTCCATACTTCGCAGGACAGGTAAAAACCTGTTGTGGGCCCCTACTCTCTTAATTAAAAAAATAAAATAAAATTGTCATGCTCATCAGCTGAAGTTATGTTTCAGTTCCCATTGCCACACTAATGTTAATAATTTCCTGTATACATTTATTAATTACACTTGCCAGGTTTTATCAAGAAGGCATTCACTTTTACTTTATACCCAGATAAAAAGGAAGGATTTCACTGAGTTGGAAAAGGTTCGATTTGGTATATGTCAGTGCATATGTATATGAAAGCGAGCAGGGGTTGCTCTTTCCCGAAATCTTGCTATAATTGCTGTCTACCATGGTTTTATACTGTCAAGAATAAGAACTGTTAATACTGTGTAGCCACGACAGCACAGACAGCAAAATGTTTCTATGGTAAAACCCCTAGAAATAGCTGACTGGTTAACCTATATTCATTCAACTGCATGCTCTACAGCAGAATTGTATGCTAGCTTGCCAATTTACAGCTAACAGTCCTTAATTTTACGCAAGAAGTGCAGACAACCACTGTGAGAAAGAGCTAATGAACAGAACGTAAGCGTTTTTAACAATTCGTATTTACTTCTTAGGTTCATATGCAAGTCAATTGGTACATACAAGCACAGACCCCCATCGTGGGCTGTTGTTCTGGTTTGAGGTAAAACAAAACTGATTTTCTTTTCAGTGATTTAACTTTTCAGCTAGGCCTCTTCTGACTCTTGGAAACTGACTCTTCTGGCTCTTTGAAGCTCTTCAACAGCATGTTTTTAAGGCTGGAGTCTGCTCCCAGAATGGTAAGACGTGATTGTTTCTAATTTATGCCAAGGAATGGTATCAATGAGGGTCTTGCCTCTGCTTATTGCTATAACAATCAAGGCAATCTAACTTTGTTATATGCCCCACTGGATGGTCAAAAGCGGAAGAGTAAAGGGGTTGCATCTGTGGGAAAGCTAAATCAGGACAGGTGCCCCCAAACTGACAAACAGGGTATTCCACCTCATTTGCCTCACAATTGGGATAAAAGCTGAGGGATCAAAGGCAACAATCTCTGTCTTCAATGACCAGTATCCAAGAAGGACTCTGTCTGTTCATCTGTCTTTGACACCAATCCATGTGTTCCTGAAGCCAGATCCACAATCCAGTTCCTATCCATCACTGAGTCCAGTCTGGGACTTTCACAGTGCCCACCAGTGACATGATCATCGTCCTGCAATCTCATTATAGCTTTGTATATATTGTATATATTTCAGTATTTTCCTTTTTATTATTTTATTAATATTTTAATTGAAGTATAGAACCATAGAATTGAGAAGAATTTGGTTTCTTTTTTAAACTTGTGTCTTTCTCTCCTCCCCCTCCTTGATGAGAGAAGTGTAGGAGAGCATCTGCAGTCCATTTCCATGGCTAGTCTGGCACAAGGCACAGCAGTGATACAGAATGAAAAGAGTTGCCAATTTGGTGCCAAATTGGCCTTGCAGATCAGACTTTATCAACTTTCAGGCCTTCTGTCTTTTCCAGCCACTTTTTTAAAACTGATTGACATTATTGGTTTTATGTACCACAGTTTCTTATTGAATACAAACTGGTTGCTGCTTTGCTTCAACCAAAATTATAAAAAGTTCCTCTGACCATTTTTTTTTGTGTTATTGAATATCTAACAATAAAAATATATACATATTTTAAATTACAAATTGAATTTACAGCTGACAAAAAGAAAAAGAAGTGGATGAACAGCAGAAAACAGCAAGGACACAGCATTCTTACAGAAAATCTGGGAAAAACTTGTAGTAAAATGAGTTGAAATATGCTGGTATACACTTAGAAAGTAAAATTGTAAGCTACATTTACTGGTTGGAAGATATTCCTTATTGAGCTTAAGCAGCACTCAGGGTTGTTCTGAATCACCATCTGATAAGGAGCTTCAGACTATCATTTAGGACTATGTCATCAGATTACGGAATATTATGAAACAAATTTATGCATGTCCCAGACTTTCTGAGTTTCCTGCTTCTACTTGTTTGGCAGTGGAATATTATCTCCTATTACAAGCATTCACCAGCATCTGAGGGATTCTTCTTTTAATGGCCTATTTTATATCACTGAGACTGAAGTAAGGGCTAATGTGCATGGAAGAATCTGAACATTTTGATTTTGAATAAAACGAATAAACAGCCAGACTGTCGGCTGCACCAGAATGAAACACAAATCTAGCTTAAATTTGTACACGTTGCCCTTATTTATACCTACTGATGGACTTTATAAACTTGGTAAGCTGTGGCTCTGGCAGCATCCCTGACCCACACCATTCTCTTCCCCATGCTGTTAGCTCTCAAGCAGCCATTCAAGCTATTTAAAGCTTGAACACCTTCAATGTTACACTGATATACTTCCTCCTGTGTCTGCAGTGCTCCCTTTTGGATTACTACAGGGACCTTGTCCCTTTGTTATCTTTTAAAGCTGAATCAGAAAACTCAAAATTAACTCGTGGCTTTATGAATAAGCTATTCCCTATGGTGTATGCTATAGTGATTGCAGGTTCAAGAAGGTAATTCTCTTTTAGAATGACCAATAAAGGCCACATCTGTCTAAAGGAAGGGAGAAAACTCAGGGTTTGGTTGTCTGGGGTTTTTTGTCTTCTTTGGGTTTGGTTGTTTCTTTTTTTCCTATTTTACTAGCTTGTTCACTTTCAATGAAAGTAATCAATACACACAGAATGTACACAAGAATGGACTTGGGCAGGCATGAAACAGGATGGGACTATTTATTGTTGAGTTTATTTCCACTCATTTTCAGCTGCCACAAAAGTTGCAGCAAAAGGAAAGATCAAGATGAAGTTTAGGTGGAGCAGCACAAGTATGAGCTTTTCAGCCAGTAAACTAAATATTCAGAATATCTTGAAATAGTGTGGTCACTGATTGTTATCAGAAGAAATAAAAAATATAGTTTCCTGCTTTCCATCTCTTCTAGCCATTACTAACTTGATGGTGATACTGAGCCTACACAATACTTGTTGTAGGGTCTCTAGGAGATTTAGCCTTGCAAATCCTAAATTGAACACTGAGCTTAGGAAACACCTCCCCAGTGCCTGAGGTGTGCACAGTACTCTTACCTGGGAGCACTGTAAACAGCGGCAAACAAATTTCATCTGAACCTTAGGCTTAATTTCTACTTTTTCAATGGAAATGAGTAACAATGTTGTGCTCATCATTCACCTTACAAAACATACTTATGCTTATTATTAGGTGCTGCCAGACAAAAATGCAGAGATGTTTGCTGTCTTTCTTATACATGCCAAATGCTGCCTTGTGAGGTTGCAGTGAGTCTCACAAGAAGCCATTGCAGAAATAGCAGGCATGAAGCTACATAGAGCCTGAGGCACCACTTTCTCTTTAATCCCATTCTTATGATGTGGTCATGAACCTTGGCAGTGACCCCCACAATGGCCTGGGGCTTTCGTCCAGACAAGTGAGGGATACCTGTACTCTGATTTGGCCAACCTTATTTCCTCAAGAATGATGATGTGTCTAAAAACTGAGAACAAATTATGTCTCATTTGTTCTGCAAGATCATGCTGGCAACCACCTTTCACACTGCCTCTGTCTCTGTAAACTATATATATGTCAACTGAGATATATAGACACTGAATAAAGATATATATATATATATACACACAGAGATCAAGAACAAGAGCTCATATCTGTCCCTCAACCGACAGAGCCCTCAAACTGCTGAGTGTCTCCTACTGTTGCATTGAGGGACTAATTTAACACTAATGAGAGATGAGTATATCAGGAAGTGTCTTGGCACAACCACTGCTGGAAACCATCTCTGAACTGTTTCAAGCTTTTCTCATTGACAGGCTGCCTAGTTTTGGCTTGTGGGATTCAACATGAGATCACTGATTGAATGGGTTCAGTGGCTGATGATAAATCATCTCTATCTTGAGTCTGGAAAATGGGGGTCTTTTCAAGCTCATGTTGGCACACAGGGGAGACATTCAGGATGTATCTGGATGTGGACAGATTTACACAGGAACATCCTTAACACTAGGCAGTAATGTCCACTAATGGTTTGCGGGCAACATTTTATTATAAATGGCAAATCATTATTGCCTCCTTTGGTATTCGATGTAATAACATTTATCATGTTGAGTTATTTTGGTATTCATGGGGATGTCAGTTGTAATTCCATAGGAATTACTGTTAGAATGAATGCCCACTAAATTACAATGGAATTAATATGAAATTAGATATTATGGTAACATTATTATCAAAAGAGGTCATCGTGATTGATGTGCTGTTCAAATGAGGATACCAAAAGGAATTACAGTCAGACCTGATTAATCCAAATCAGTTTGCAGACTCCATTTTTATGCAGATTACAACACATAAATTGATAAATCAGCCAGAAGTACTACTAAGGGGATGCAGACCACTGCCAAATTTTCCAAAGAGCTTCACTTCTGTATAACGTGAAATGGGATATTTGAGAAGCCAAATTACTCCTAACATTAAATAAATAATTGTAAAATAATAATAATTTTATCCTCACTTTGGATTATGGCAATTATTTTGTGACTTTAATTTTCATGGTGGAGGCGGAAGCATTGTTAATATGTCATCTATTCTGGAATAAACACAATTTGCCTGTTTTCCTATGAGCTGTAATCCAGTAAGTCTCTTCCAGTCCTGTGTTACTAGTTTCTCCCCCAATGAAATTACAAAAGATGTAAGATCTTTTGGAGACCAGGGACAAGGACATTGAGGCATCAGACCACCAGATGAAAACTGGGATCGCCAGATTGGACATAGACCTCCAAAAATATTCACAGGGATATTCACACTTTTAACTCCTATTTCACTTGCTAGAAAGCATGGCACCTAACCATTTCACACCTAGCCCTGCTTGGACTCACTTCTTTGCTCCTCAAATGTCACAGCTGTCAACCTGTTTTTTGTTTACCAGGTGCCAATAGCACAAAGCCTTCTGACTGTATTTCATCCAGTACCTGGATGAAAGAGAATCTCGGAATGAAGCTACTACTGTACACCAGCTTCACAACTTGACAACTGGCTTCACAAGCGCAATGGGCAACACACTTGTTCCCACTTGCACTTGTTCCACCGTTGTCATCACAAGGCTCTTGTCAAGAAACCATGAATTAGAACCAGGGAGGCCGATACAAAGATTAACATTATTGGTCTGCAGGTTGATCTGAGCATTTTCCTTAATAAAATAAAAAATGAAAAAAAACCACCATGATATCATTCCCCTGAATAGGAACTTTTAAAATATTTCTCATGCATCATTTCCTGCCTCCCACTGATTGGGGATGGAAATTATTCTGTTTTTGGAATCACCAACAAAATTTAGGTGGTTTCTTCAGATTTTTTTTTTTTTTTGTGGAACATTATTAAATACAATTACAGGAGAAAAAACCCTAATATTTCAAGCTCTGACATTACAATGTACATTATATCTCCATCAGAAAACAAGTATAAACAGTTGTTCCATGAAAAGCTTATGTATAAATAAAAACTGTAAGAGGGAAAAAGTTAAAGAAAAGGAAAAGAAAAAAATAAGAAAAAGAAAAAGAGAAAAAGCAAAAGAGAAAAAGAGAAAAGGAGAAAAGGAGAAAAAGAGAACAAGAGAAAAGGAGAAAAAGAGAAAAAGAAAAGGGAAAAGAAAAAGAAAGAAAAGAGGGATTTAACCACAGCTTTTCATGAAGACAAATGACTCCTTTGAGCAAGGATTTGTGGTACAAAGATGAAAGAAAATGCATATACTGTGAAATATACAGAAGGTAGAAGACATTTTTAAGCTCCAATTACACCAGGTGTTTTATACTTTGATTATCTTTATCTGTCCAGCTACTGAATTAGGGGTTAATTACTGAGAGTAAATAGGCACTTTTAGACAAAAAGCCCTATCATTGCTTTTTCAGCTGATCACCACTGTAGCAGGAAGAAAAATTAGTGTCTCAGATTGGAAGAGGCTGCAATATTCCTTGGTGCTTGTAAGGGATTCCTCTGCCTTGTGAAACCGCTGGCCTTAAACTGAGACAAGCAAGGAAATTCAGATCTTCAGTTCTGTGTGGCTAAAGTTGTTTCCAGCACAAACAGCTGCATTAAGGGCTGGAAATCCTTAACAGGCAGCAGCAAGTCTCAGTCATCCATAGTCTAAATGGCCACAGATAGGCAGGTCCTATTCCTTTCCTCTCTTCACTATCTGGTTGTCCTGGTTTTCTGGGAGGGAGAGGGTTAATTCTCCCCTGGCTCCAGCAGGGCCCAGGTATCCCACCCCACTGAGCCCTGCCCAGGGGTCGCTGGGAGCTGCCGGGAAGGGGAGGGGTCACCGGGAGCGCGGGGGCTGCGGCGGGTGCGCGGCTGCGGTCGGACGGGCGGCGGTCGGTACCGCACTCGCGTTTGTATCCGTCTCCATCCGAGTTACTGTTACTGTTTTTCCCTGTTCTACCTCGTTGTCCCGTTAAACAGTTCTTGTCCCAACCCACGAGTGCTGCCTTTTCCTTCCAGATGCTCTAACGCCGCCCCAAGGCGTTGGCCAGCCGGGCTGCCGCCTGGTTCTTTGGTGCCGGCTGAGGCTAAACCACGACACTGGTGAAGCCTTGATATAACTTTTCTGTTTTTAAGATGGAGCCTGATTTTTGGTTTTTGTTTATTTGTTTGCTTTGAGTGTGTGGTTTTATGGTTGTTTTGATTTGGTTGGGAATTATTAGGGTTTTATGGTTCCTTTTTTATTGTTTTTTTGTTGTTATTTGTTTGTTTTTCTATTTTTCCTCGTTGATTCCTTCATTCTGGTTTTCTTAGGAAGAATTAAAAAAACCTACAGTGGTAGATTTGAGATTAAACACCCATGACATGATCTTGAAGAAAACAGCAGTGCAACCCTCTATCATTGTTAACATTGCTAAAATGCATGTCCTATTTCTTTATTATACAATGACAGAATAGTTTAGGTTGGAAGGGACCTTTAAGGTCATTGAGTCCAACCATTAACCTAGTGCTACGAAGTCCACCACTGAACCATGTTTCTAAGCATCACACCTACCCATCTTTTAAAATCCTCCAAGGATAGTGATTTGGCTTCTTCCCTGGGCAGCCTGTTCCAATGCTTGATAATCCTTTCTTTATAGAACGTTGAATTATATTTCTGACCGATGTACAGATTGACTCTCTTCTGACTGGAGGACGTGTGGATTTACATTTGTGTAGGCACTGCCTGATCGCAGCTATTTTGTGCTCTTTGCTGATCTCCCCATAGCGTGGTAACATGTAGGAACCTCTTGTAATGGAGAGCAGAAGGACATCCAGTTTTGATGACCATGTGCAGTGTTCTCTCAGTTCAATTTTCCTTTCTCTCTTTCCTAAATATTTTAAAAAGGAGTGGTTATTTTATCTAATAATTGTTTAAATGTTTTTGTATATTTTGTAATACATGTAATACCAACAGCAGTACAGACATATAATTTATAAATAAATACATATACGTTGGCAATGTGTGCTCAAAAGTTTTTACCAATAGAGGCACACAACCAAAAAATGTTAGAGACCACTCTCTAGACCATCTTGAATGGCTCTGGCTGCCTGTGTTTAAGCAGTTTAATCTTTTTCCTGACTATAATGAGTAATTAGGAATCTAGCTCATACATAGGTATCTGAATTTAGGTGTTTGAAATCTGGAGATTACTTCCATACCTTATTTTTGGATGGTTAACCATAAGAGCCTGACAACTTTTTAATGTAATACCTGTAGTAACACCACAGTCACCTATGTTTTGTGAGAGGTTAGTAGCCTTCTTTTCTTCAGAGAAAATTCCTTTAGTTTTTTTGGTTTATTTTTTTTTTTTGGTGAAAGCAGTAAGGTACTATTAAAAGAGATCTTGAAATGTTTATAATGTGGTTTTCATTTGCATGTAGCATACTTTATATCTTTACTGTATCACTCTGAGATGTCTGCAAAAGACCTTTTATGTAAATGAAAATTTAGTCCCTGAATTATATATAGAATTATGAAACCACGGAGTGTAATAAAAATACTAAACTTCTATTGTAATTTTTTTTTTGTTCATTTAAAATGTTGTAGTTCAGTGTATATAATGTTTTTCACATTCATTAGCTGTTTAAACCAAGCAAAAACATTCTTAGTTTTATGTATAGTTTAAGATACATTTTTTTAATAATAAAAATAAGGTTTCAATACAGTAAAGAAAAATAATATTAATGTTTTAATTGTGTGTGAAGAGCGTTTTAAAAGGCATAAAATAACCCATTAAATACAGACAGGTTTATTTTCCTACTAAGTTCTCTAGATTATATATATTCTCAGTTTTCTTTCATTTTAATGGGAAATTCTCTTACTTTTCTACAAAAATCTACTCATTTTGGCCCCAATCAATTATTCAGCAATTTTGAGGAACAGTTGGTATATTATGTTCAAATATATAATGGCATATTAAGGGGAGAATGAGGCGAAATTTGGATGAAAGTATAATTCAATAGTTTTGTAGTTTGAAATTAACCTATTTCAAATTCAGCAAATAAAATCCAACTGCATTTTCCTTTCTACAAAAATACATAAAGAAATTATTAGAAGCAATACTACCACTCCCCAAGACTAAGGCCAAGGATGCCTTATTTTTGAGCCATTTATCTTTCTGCTCTTTGATCACCTCTCTGGATCACAGCTGGTGTTGGGAGCTTATTTGCAGACATTTAGTGTGTATGAGTAGCAAAAAGGAAGGCATTATTCTGTGCCCTCTGACTTATGCAAATTCCTGTCTAAGAGCAGACGGGATGCTTGCCCCAAAGTTTGTCAATAAAATGAAAGGAGAGAGAGAAAAAATCTTATAGGTCATGCTTTTGTATTTATCAGCAAAGCTGAGTTTCATTCTTATTCACAACAAATCCCCTATATAGGAAAGGAAAAAAAAAATCTTCTGAACTTCTCTGCCAATTCAAAAGGATCCATAATACATGTAGCAAACACAAACTGGATTATCATTTCCCAGTTTAGTATTTACTGGCCAGGTCCACA
>VZRU01017890.1:0-33190 GCA_013398155.1 Pedionomus torquatus | reverse complement strand
AGCCCACCTATCCAGCCTGTCCAGGTCCCTCTGGATGGCATCCCTTCCCTCCAGCGTGTCGGCTGCGCCACCAAGCTTGGTGTCATCAGCAAACTTGCTGAGGGTGCATTCAATCCCACTGTCCATGTCTCCAACAAAGATGTTAAATACCACAGGTCCCAGCACTGACCCTTGTGGGACACCACTCGTCACTGCCCGCCACTTGGACATTGAGCCGTTGAGCACAACCCCTTGAGTGTGGCCATCCCGCCAGTTCCTTATCCACCGAGCGGTCCATCTATCAAACCCATGACTTTCCAGTTTGGAGACTAGGATGTCATGTGGGACAGTGTCGAATGCTTTGCATACGTCCAGGAAGATGACATCCGTTGCCCTGCCTTTGTCCACCAAGTTTGTGGCAGTATCACAGAAGGCCATCAAATTTGTCAGGCAGGATTTGCCCTTGGTGAAGCCGTGTTGGCATGGCTTATGGCGCCGGGTCCTTCCCCAGGCAGCGCCTGTGGGGTCTCCAGGGGGCTTACGGGGGTTTGCCAAGCCTTTTCATGGCGCTGGTCAGATGAGTTTTATCGTCACTGGCAGCCTCGGCCCACGCTTCGCTGGTCCCGCTGTCTCCACACCACAGCCCCATCCATCAGGATTGCTGACCAAGAAGGCTCTGCTTTCTCATCAGCCTTCTCCCACCAGAATATAAAACAGCTCCAAGAAAGGCTGCTTGCCAGTTTCCAGCCCGTTTGGGGCCTTTTTAATAGGGTGCATCAAAGAAAAACGGGATTGTTTGACTGGCACAGAAGTAGATGGTCAAGAAATAAATGCTCAAGAAAAGCCATCTGCCCCATCCCTCTTTTGTGACCGGCGTTTGGAGGGGTGTGAGTATTTACGAAGGGACAGGGGAGACGACTTGGGCAGCTCCGGCACAAGCACGGAGCCCACGGCACGGTGGGCAGTGGCTGCCAGTCGATTTGGCGGCGTCTGTCACCAGCGCAGTGCCAAGGCCGGTTTCAGGAGCATTTGCAGATCGGCCGCAAGACATTCCCGGGGCATCTGTCTGCCAGACTACGGCAAGAGGCTGTAGCGACAGCGTGAGGCGGGTGGTGCTAAAGCTGCCCTGAGAACACGAGTGTCAGGGTGAGGCGTCGGGGCGGACTGGGCAGCGGGAGCAGAGCAGCTGCCCGTTGGAGCTGTTGACTCCTACAGTTCACGTGAAACCCACAACGACGAGCCCTGTTGTTGAGCTACACAAACAGCAACGTGCAGTCCCCTCGCTGAAGGCCCTGACACATGGTTAGAGGTCAGTTTCAGTCCCACAGGTATCCGTTCTTCTGCTCTGGGCCCGGTTCTGGTCCAGACTGTTACTAACAAGATGGCACAGTAACATCAAGCGTCCCTGACAGCGCAAGAAGAGCACAGGGAAAGCAGAAAGACCTTCTAGAACAAGATGAGAATTCAAAGAAATCTTGGGGGGAAGGGAGGGGGAATAAATAAAATTGGAAAGGGGACACAAGACTGCACACTGCCACGGGTGGAGGGGGGCAAGGGCGGAACAGTACGCTTCAGGCAACATCAAATATGGACCACAGGACATCGTGGCTCAGAAAAAACTCAGGCAAAAAATGACTTGGAGAGTATAATGGAATAAAAACATTGCTTTGAGACGTCTGCACAGCACAGGGGAGGCATTCCCCCACGTGGCTTGGGAAGCCAGGGCTGACGTACCGTGTCCCCATTTGGACAGAGCAATCTGAGGAGGCGGGAGAAGAGCAGTGGCTCAGAACAGCACACGCTATCGGGGACGGTTGGGAGAACGGGGTTTGTTTAGTCAATTTATTCAGCATTTGTCTTTAAATATCTGGTGACACCCTCACTGACCTGTAGAACAGCCCAGATTACTGAGAGAGAGAAGAAACCACTTGGATGAGGTATTTATACTCGTTTCGTAAAAGAGCTCTCCATGTTGACAAGAAGCTGTCACCCACAAGGGGGGATGAAGGTTTAAGGACCATTAAACACTCACCAGAGAGTTTCCTGTTGTATCCCAGTGGTAGAAGATGCACACATCAAGTAACACCAGCCTGAGCCCCTGTTAAATTTGAGGTGTTCTGTGGCCCTCAAAATTTCTTGTATCTTTACCTGCAGTGACACGGTCCAGCAATTACAAACAGGACCACAGATTGAAATACATAAAAAAAAAGAAGGGAAAATCCCAGTCCCAAGTAGTTTCTGTCACTGTTTACTCACAGGAAGAGTCTCCAAAAGCCAAGTTGTCCAAGAAATTTGTTTATTGTTTATCGCAGTCAAGATGGATGGAGAGAAGCAGCTTTCTCGAGGCAATGCAAGGAGAAAGGGTGAATGTACAAACGAAATAAGCCAAGTTTAGAGTGAGCCTCGCAGAGGAGTTGTTAAATAATAGTCCAAAGCCTGGAGAATGGCTTCAGGTGCCATGTTCACATGCATGAAAAGATCATTCAGAATCAAAGCAAAACGACCATTTCTGTCCATTGAAACCAGAACCTCCCCTTTCGGCTACAAAACATGGGATTAGTTCCTAACCTAAAAACTTAAGGCTGCAGGAGATCCATTGTCCGCATGAAAACTTTTTGACAGGCTGGAAATCCTGGAAAGAAGGTGCCTTGTCTCCTAGAACCTGCTCACAGACGCAGAGATGAAGACAAAACATGCTGTAAACTTGTTATAACAATCGGTCTGTGGGAGAAGCCCAGCGCGTAGGTACATGTAGCCCAGATACGCAAATTTCTGAGTCAATTAAACCATACGGATATTAAAAGAACGCTATAGCTATAAAGAACTGCTGCCACGAACATCCATGGTGCAAATAAGGATGGCAGAGGTTAATCAGAGCCACAAATCGTGGGTCTCCCATTGGGAATGGCAGGGATGTAAGCGGGATGCGTTTGGTAATCCATACATCTTCCCCAACAGGAAAACACTGAACCTCAGACACATTGAGATGCAAAAAAAACTTTAAACCCTTCCTATACATGCACCATACGAATAAAAAACACCAAAAGCCTGCAGAAGGGCATTTTTATGGTTGTAGTCCATAGAAGGCATTCATTCTATGAAAAGAAAAAATGGGGTTTTTATTATTATTTTTTAAATGAATCCCTAGGTTGCCAGTAAACACAAAACTCACATAAATAAGATTCTATCAGGGCTCAGCACTCTTGGGTTTTTTTTTTTAGCCCCTACACACAATCAACAAAGAAGCTAAAAATAAAAGCTTGATTATTTTTATTCAGAACAATATTGCTGGAATCACGATGCAGCTTTTCACTAAACTGCTTGAGAAAAAAACTAACAAACCATCTCTCAGGCTGAAGCAGCAGCAGCAGCGATGCTTTTCAGCGCGTTTCCTGCATCCCCGTGGCTGGGCATAAATGCAATTCCAATTTTACTTCTCCAGCTGGGAGCATTTCCTGCTGGAATGGTTTTAAAAAAAAAACAAAACAAAAAAGCAACGGAGACTCAGTGCGGCAGATCAGATAGAGGAGCCCTGGAAACCCTCAGAACATATTTTTTTTATTTAAAAAAATAAATAAAAAGTTTACTTTGTTCAAGCCAGCTCCAAAAGGATTTTAAGAAGCAGCTCAAGTCTGTCCTGGACACAGTCAGTAATACAGAAAGTGGAAGTAACAGGAGAGAAGGGGAGGGACCCCGACTAATCCCAAATTTCAGCAATTTCTGCTCCATACACTGAATCAACTTGAACTTTTTTGAACGTTAATTTCAATATACTGGACTTTATAAGCCCAAACACACTATATTAGAAGGCATTAGAGTAGTCCCTGAGGTATAGAAACTACGGCTGACGGAGCATCTCAGTTACTTGAAGGAAATAAACTCTTCTGAGAGGAATATATTGAGGATTTTAGTACCAAGAGCAGAATTAAGGGCTGCCCTTCACCTTGTGTTCTGAAAAGTAAGCTCCATTACGTTTTCTATTTATATTCTAGTCCCGCATCACAGGGCTGTCTTAACCAGAAATACACCCTTGAACACTAGAAAGCCCCTCTAACCTGGTTTTCTTCCTTCACGAGCACAATCAGAACGACCAATTCTGCCTGAACGGCTTCACATAGAAACAGGCTCTGGGCCTATGTAGTTATGGAACTTAAAGCACCCAGATTTAGGAAAATACAAGCTCTCAAAGCAGATTCAGTGCTGCACCTCCACGCACGCAGAAAAACCGCTGCCTGTGCACCTGGAGGTCTGACAAAATACAGTCACTTAAAAACACAGGTTTGTTTCATTTTTTGAAATCTACATTAGGAAAACAAAAAAAAAAGGTGAGAATCTCCTCTGATTCAGCAACTACAATCTTGAATCGTGGGCCCATAGTTAGCAGCGAGATGCTTACCGCGATGTTAAAGCACGATTTCAATTTTAGCAGCCGTTGCAGAAAAAAATAACGCTGCAAATAAGAGAAAGGGATCCGTACCTCCGAGCCCTCCTGCGAGTCTCTGCCACAGAGCCACTAGCGCTGCTAAAACAAACAGAGCAAAAGGTCACAGGTGCTTAAAGAACGAGTTTATTGACAATATCTTCACAAATAAAACAGTCTAAAGAAAATTTCAGAGATCTCTAAACTTAAAAATTTTAAAATTTTGTTCTTATTGGCAAAATACTTAAAAAAAAAAAAAAAGAAAAATAAACCGAAGTGTAAGATGTCACCGTATTTTTAAACTTTCTTAATTTCAACATTTTGGTTCAGTCCTTTATAACACACACTCAACCCTTAAGCACAACGAAAATGAGTCAAAGTACAATTTTCCTTGTGTGAGGGGATCTCATTTAATAATTTATTATTATTTTTGGCAAGCGTCTCCCTGAATCTTGTCTGCTTCGAACTTGATAAGTAACGTCAGCAAGAAGTAACTTCATAAATATTCCAACGGAGCCAAATTATTCCGGTATTAAATCAAAACCCGAGCTTTCCCCCAAACGATCCAAAGCATACCTTGCAGTACAAGAAACTATCAGCATGCATTTTAGAGGTCATTTTTGTACTCCAGGTACGGGAACTTCAAACCGAAGGAGGGACCCTTCTGATAAAAATGTACTCAGATATTTCATAACATTAATATTTATTGCTTTATATGAATACTGTATTGAAAGCCCAAGCATTCAGTTTACACACAGAAATTATACAATTATATACCGTTTCACAATGGCAGTGAGCACTCATTACAATCTACAAAAAATCTACTTTACAGAAATTTAAAAATTCTAAATATCAAAAAGGTACAGTTGAAGAAACAGGTATAAATTTGGCAGCCAGTAATTGTGACCGGGAGGTTGCAGCTTGCTTGTCTTTAAATATGGGAACTGGAAAATATTGAGTTTAAAGCAGTAGTTTGTGCTTTGAGCTGGTCTGAAAGAAAAAAAAAAAAACAACTAAAAACCCAAAACGTAACACTGGCTGTCAAAGTAGCATGTTCAAAAATATTCAGTTCGCTTCCAAAACGTTATACAAATCCTGGGGATTTCTCTGCACCCCTAAACCTTTGTGTGGTTTAGCTCAGGTACGTAACTACCCTCGTATACATGAATTCTTCCAATCGAGTGGTGTGAGCGGAGCAGTGCCCTCTGCGTACTTTGAATCACCTTGAGACTTCCCTACAATATTCATAATGCTCCAAGAAGCGCTCAGAAAGGCAAGTACCTGTTTGCTTCTTCCAAGGTATTTTCTTATCGTATTTTCTTCTACAAAAAGTTTAAGCTAACGTTTGGATTACAACGTTCTCAACATAAAGCACATTTTCTCATAAATAAATGAAATCCTTTCACTCAGGCACCTCAGAAGTATACAAAAATGTTGTAATCTGAACAGTTCTCTTGGAATGTGTTTACTCTGGTGTTTTCAACAGTGTTAATATTTCCAGGGTTTCATATGGGCCAGATTTCATTTGTTTCGTTTTCCAGAGGCAAAACAAAGTGCCTTGAGAGGTGAACTCAGTCATTCCCTATAGAAAAAGTATTTGCTGTATTTGTCTTCTATAGAAACAGAAAAATAGACCATTTCCCCCTTAGAACAGCGAGGGTACACATACATGTGCATGCGTGCATATGTGTGTGTGAAATGTAACACATTTTTAAACACACAACATAAGGTTTCATAGTGTGTATTCAAATAAAAATCTGGAAACCAGCATGAAACCCTATTATTTCACATGTCAGATGTTGAAACTGGAACCAAAATATGAAGTAACTGCTATAGCTGTCAGAAAAAGACGAGACAAAAAGCTTCCTTGCTTACATACAACTAGGTGTGGTAATCTCCAAAAAAGTTGTCAAAATTATAATTACCTTCCAGTTTAAAAACTTTTATTCTAAATAAAAAAAACTATACACAAACCACTGATTTGACCAAACGAAAGTTCAGCGGTAAGCAGGACCTGAAGGAGCTGGTATTCACAGTTCTTATCACGTACAACTCTTTCAAGGTTCAATCCATGGAGAAATTTATTTTACAACCTGCTTTTTTTTTTTTTTTTTAAAACTAAAGGGCCACTTTATTACATAAAATTATTTTATACAGTGTAAAACTGGAGCCTTATGGAAAATACTGCATCTACGTGTATTTAAATTAGTCTTGCTCCATAGGTTCATCTGCAACTTCTGTGGCTTCATCACTGTTTTCCATAGGGGTCTCTGAGGAAGTTTCGGGAGTTTCACTAGCGCAGGAGCCCAGCTCTGCAGTTTCACTGCCCTCAGCTCCACCGCTGCCGGAGCCACCGACTTCACTGTCAGCTGAGTGTAAATCCTTCCCCGCTTGAGACTGATCCGACTCCTCCATTTGATTGTTCTCCTCAGAGGTCTCTTCGTTCACAGTTGAGGATTCAGTGTCTTTATCTTTTCTGTCTGGACCAACGTTTCTGGGAGACATGCAGGACTCTAGAAATGGGGAGAGTACAGTATTAGTAAGCATTTTAAAATACATCTTAATCCTGCTACTTTCCGTTCCCAGCTGTGCTCAGCCACGCTTCTACAACAGAGCCAAGGACAGCAGAAGTTGACAATCCCCGATATTGTTGGAAAACAAAGCGTTAGCCAACTTTGTAGAATGGTTTGGGTTGAAAGGGACCTGAAAGATCATCTTGTTCCAAACCCCCTCCATGAGCAGGGACCTCTCCCACTAGACTATGCTGCTCTTCATCGGGATAACCAAATTATCCTTATATACCATAACACAAAGCCCGATATATACTTTTTTTAATTAAATAGGCAGCTTCACTTAAAGAAGCATCAGGTGGATAAAGACACAAATTAACATGGAACTCTTTCTTGCTTCCCCACATTCCTTCATTTATCTTCAGAAGCAGCCTTCTGGAAAGGTTGAAAATATTCCTGTTTCAAGTGTACATCCATCATGATCTAGGGGAACATTTTACAAATACATGAACAAAAAATAAATACCAAAAGGAAACTTCAGAGAATATGCAAGAAATAGATAAGTCTATTAACTGCAGGGATCTTTTTTTCCATTAGGTACAGGGTGTGCCTTAAGGCAAGGTAATTTTCACTCTTTAATAGGACCTGGAAAGATTGTGGCTCAGTCTCCTTGGTGAAAGAGCATAACTTTGTATCTGTATTTCAGTAACAGATTATTATATATATATATACACACACACACATATACATACATACATATATATACACATATATAACATATATATATGTAATAACCGATCAGATGTAGATACAACCCATCCACCTTCTGGAGAATGAGAACATCTCACAATGTAGGAACTCCTAAATTCTTGGTGCATCGTTGCTGTCCTCATGTACTGTACTACCCAAGAAGATTTTAAGTACAATTTTATGAGTGTTTAAATAGAGATACAGGACAAAGAAAAAAAGATCACAGAATTGCTAAATTGTATGACACAACAGCATGAACAAACAGTTCATCTTCACACATAGCTGGACATGTTCAAGAATCCCAACATCCCAACAGCATTGCACCCCCTGCAAAGAACATCCCAACTCCTTGGAAAACGCACAGAACAAAGACAATAAAATGTGAAATACCTTCCTCCTCTTCCTCTGTACAGTGCTGTCTGGCACAAGCAGCATCTTTTTCTTTATCCTGAGATGTAGAAGATGTTTCTGTCTCTTCCCCCACTCCTGATGAAGCTTCACTGGAGGCAGTTTGGGTCGGTGCATCTCTGGCTTCCCCTTCCTTGTCAAATTTAAGTCTTTTTACCTCATGTCCTTCTGCTTCTGCAGGATCATCTTCAGAGTGCTTATTTTTTACTGGGCTGCTCTGAGCACCTTCTGATTCAGACGCTGGTGAGTCACTACAAACAACAAAAGCAGCTGGTTATAGTTCAACATTCTGACACAAATATCGTACCTGGGAGTTCCTGAGCTCTTATCATTCACTCTTCACTTTGACTATACATCCCTTACACCTGCGAGATGTGGTGCTGCAACGGAGCTAACTGTTACTTAGACGGTCCCAACACCAGGAAGTACACATCAACTCCTTCTGCAGATATTTGTACGTTAAGACTTAATTATACATACCTCAGATATATTTTTTAAAAGTTTTAAATCGAGAATGGCTAAGTAAAAGTAAGTGAGAACAATCAAAACCTCAAAACACACTACTCCTCACAAACCTGTGTTTTTTATCTTCTGTTTGCTGCAAGCTTGACTCCTTATGTTCCGTGCTGTCTGGCAAACCGTTTGTTGTCATAGGAGTTGACAAAGAAACTTTCGGTCGATTTACTGGTCTGGGAGTTCCAGGACCATTTACATTAGATCTGTAAAAATAGCAATTAAAAAAAATAATTAAGGCATCCTTTTAGCGAAGCCATCCGTTCCTAATAGGCAGAAAGTAGCGATAACCTTGTTTTAAAAGATCACCAAAACAGAACAAAAAGATCAGGTATTTTGCTATTTTATATTGAATTAAAAATTCCTTGCTTACAACATGCAAACTATGATAAAAGCTTTAAATAACCAAAACCCCCCATCTAAACAATAAGGTTATAAACCAAACCAAAAATAAGGTACATCTTGTGTATGTTCATGCCAGCTCTACCCTCCCTCCCCCCAATATTCCATGTCACACCCCATATTTTTAGTGCCTATTTGGGATCAGAACAGGTAATGATAAAGGATCTGAACCAGCTCTTTCCAGAAAGACCCTGGTTTTATCCAGAAAAAACATTAACCCCCAAAACTAAACTTACCTGTCAGAGTACCCTGGTGAATTTCCTGGGAACATAACACCATTCATCCGATTTAAACTAGTGGAATTATTTTTCCTAACAACAACAACAAAAGTAAGCATTAAGATATTATGAATAATGGAATTTCAAATTACTTTAAGCTTGTTTCACAGAATTCCCACCCCCCCCTTCCAACTTAAATAGTCCTTCAGCATCAGTCCTTAAGACGCTCTCTACCCATACAGCAGGCTGGGAAAATAGGTTAGAACATGAATTTCCATGATGAATTTACACAATGGTTGCTGAGGGGTATCTGTTTGTCCACCACCAGCTGTGGTATGGAGTAACAGCTCAGTGTTGGGGGATAATACTGAACTGCACCATAAATCTGATGCCAAAGCTGGCTGTTTGTTTCCAAAATTACTCCACCCTCACAGACCACAATCACTGCTGTTGACGTAGTTGACAGTGAAAACCGAACTCTGAGTCTTTTGGGTAGAGAAATATATTAGATGCAGACACACACATTCTCCCCTCTACTAACACACGCTTAAAGTCTCAAGAGTGACACTTACTCTGAAGATGGATATACACAGCTGACAACCATGACGTTCTGTAATACACAACACATTGAGAGTTCAGAAACAGAAGCCTCAGCTCTTGATAACACCCCAAAACTTAAAGAGTTACAGGTTTTTGGTCACGTCTGTTAAAGTATCTCTACAAAGATTGGTTTGAAAGCTACTAACAGACAACAGGTACCTCTTCACAAGGTCAGGCCGTAATTACACGAGAAGTCGGTATTTTCCTCAGTGGGTTACTCTCATAACAAGACCAATACATTAAGCCTCAGGCCTGGGTGTTCATAATTTCTAACCGAAGTATCTCTGGAAACCAAACTATCCTAGAACACTGAAAGACTTCTGAATAGCTGGAAAAATACTCTATTCTTACACAAGTTCTGCACTGAAAAATGTGCAAGCAGTAACAAGCAATAACATTTATTTTTGGCACAGCTATATTTCAAATGCCTAATTATTTTCCTCCACATAAAGGGCAAAAATAATGATTAATTCAGTACATTTTGCTCAACCACCTCTCCCTCTTGAATGGTACAGCAGAACAAATCAATTTTAACTTAAAAATTAGGTAAATTTCTCTCTTCAAATCAATACTTTGCCCAATTATGCAGGGCAACTTTTATCCCAGGGCCAGCTCAATTAACCCAGAAGAACTTTAACTAGGGTTCTCCTTAAAGCCTGAGGTGTGGTTTCACAGATCTCACTGTTGACTACAAAACTGCTTTGTGAGATCCTTCTCTCATCATTTATTCCTGACCATCGCCTTCCCATCTTAATGTGCAAGAATATACCTGATCACATCCAATGGAAGAGTGAAAAGCAATCCATTTCCAAGTTAACCTTTCTTTGACCAAATACTCTAAGTAGAAACCTCAAGCCATTTTTGCCGTCAAATACACCCTATGTGGAATTCAAATTATTTCAATTGATGATGTGATTATTTCTAGCTAGGATTCAATATAAGAAGTGACATTACACCCTTAGCCAAGTACAGCCTGAGTATTGCCCAGTGAATAGGAAACACAACAGTTACAGCCCTGAGATTTATTTTTCTGTCTTAAATAAGTTCTGTTGAAAGGTATGAAACGACTCATATGCTTCAAGTAGTATTGGCTTTACTATGGCCATGAGCCATAATGAAACCAGCAGACCTTTGGCAGTAATTCCACAATTATTGCAGTGGTAGTTGGGACAGTTTAGCTGTGCTCTCTCAGAACAATACGTACCTTTTCCACACCTCTTAGAAATTTGTCTGTTCCTGTGTAATTCCTCCTAGGATCTGTCAGCAACTCACAGAGTCGCTGAATAGTGAAGGGGATGCTGCAATGAAATAGATTTATAACAATTTAATTTTATTTTGATGGATGATTCCTAGAAAGCAAAAGCGTTCCTGCTTTTTTCCTCTTTACTGAGCAGGCAGGAAGAAAACAGCACTGAAATCTGTTATTGTTAGCAATACAGGTTGGTAACTCCAGGTCTTATTTTTCCCCAGTCTCACACACTGAGGTAATAAAGCACTGCGTGTCATGCTGACTGCCACAGAATTCTTCAGTAGAATCCTAAATCCGTCATCCCACAACTCAACCAACTCATCAAAACAATGAAAAAGAAATCAGATCATAAACAGTTGAAGACTTTTTATTCAAATATATAGAACAGAAACGATAAGTACCTCAAAACAAATTTGAGTCATACACACTAGTGCTAAAAAATTCTCAACTTCCAGTTTATTTGGTGTTTTACAAAATGTATTTACAGAAAAAAAACCCCAAAACATTAAACGTTGAAATCAGTAGAATCATTGTACTTCAGCTTCTACAAATACTCTTTCCCACAGCTGGTCAGGCTACTCGATAGATTTATCGAGCTAAAAATAATTAAACTCCCAGTAAGATATATAAATAGGTAAGCAACACATTCATTCTGTTTTCTGACAATTCTGTACTCAATTTCATCCCTGACTTAAACGAGAAACTGACTTTTCAGCCAAGCAATGCTTTACATACATTTACCTAGGATGTCACACACTTCCACTGCAAATTCGGTGTCACATTTCAACAAACTTGTGACGTTTGACACAATAGGAAGATACTTCAAAAGTTTTTTTCAGTAAAATAGACAATCGTACATTTCAAGTTGAAGACAAACATTCAAAAAATTTGAATATTTAAGAATAATACAATACTGAAGAACCATTTATTGATTGATAATATGACCAGTTCCAGAGTAATAGCAATATTGACTTAGATACATATACATGTGTGCGTATATATCCCTATGCTGTATTTTTTTTTAAATAAATTCAACTTTTATACTTTTCTGAGGAACTCAAGACAGTATCTTTAGCTAACACACTATGCATCTCTAACTCAGTTCATCAGCTAAAAAGCCACATCTTAAAGATTCACAGATCAACTGCTAGTTCAGTTGGAAACAGGGTCAGCACAGCTGTGATTGATCACCTCACTTCATTTTGACTAAAAGCAAGTAGCAATCAGATAGAGTGACAAAGCATCAACAGATTAATTATGTTTTTCAGAACTGTTTGTGTATTATGGTGCTGAGGAAATTATAATCCTCAACTGGCAGACAGTAAGGAGGGAGGGTGCAAGAGAACCATTTTTAGCCCTAGATCAAACACAGCTACCTGAGAAAAACCCCACAGTTACTCTACACTAATTACAGCCTTCCCTTGCTATTCACCCCAAATTGCACCGTGCCAAATTATCTTCACTTGACTCCTAAGAACAGAATGATGAAGTTGATCGCCATCCATCAGCTGTGGAGAGTTACAATACAGCTGACAAAGCATTAAATACTTACAAAGAGTAATACAGTAAAATAACAGTGTTTCTATAATATTTTGACACATTACTGCTTAAAAGCAAGGAAAATGGCAGAAACCAAGTGCTGTGGCACAAACGCAAAATACATTTAACCTCCCTATTTTGACTCAGGAGTACCTCCTCCCCTATCCCCAAAGTTTGGTAAGCACAAGCCAGGAACAAGTGTTCCTTTTAATTCAGTTTATTACATGAAGGCTCTTGAGCTTTCCAATTGTTCTCTCATTAGTGATTTCCCTAAAGCTTCCTCAGTATCGAGCAAACAGTGCTGCTGCTCAGCAGCCTCTAGTCAACCAGTAATCCTTCCGGCATCCAAATTCTCCGTGATGCTCAGCTCCTGTGTAATGCCCTCTTAACCAAAATCCCAACTCCTAACAGAAGAAGGAAAGTCTTTGTAACTGAGTTACTTTTCCACATAGGTACAGCACTAATTGTATTGACTGCTTCACACTGATGGCTGTTTTGTTTTGGAGTTGAAAAATCCTAATTAAAGGCTTTTTAATTTTCTTTTTCTTTAAGACTAGGCTGTCCATTCAAAATCAATTTAATTCCAACAACCAAAAATACAGAGATTTTAAAATTCTTTTTCATCAGGCAAATATCATTGCCTGGTTAATTTGTATTTATCTTTATTTAACTGCACACCTGGAACTCTAAGACAAAGTGTTTTGTGAACATCAATACAGTTGGAACTTGATCTTTAAGGTCCCTTCCAACTCTAACCATTCTATGATTCTGGCTACTCGGGGAATACACCCAAGAAAGTCACAGCCTGTAACTAAGTCCAGGAGTAAAAGTTCCCATCCTAATTTTACTCTCAGCTATTAAGAGTTTTAACAAGAAATAGACCCACTTCAATTCCCTGCAAAATTTTCCACAGTAAACTGAACTTCGTTTATTGAGCAGCAGATGGCACCAAGCATCACACGATCACCTCCTCTGCATGTAATTTGTTCAACACTGTAAATGGTTTTAGTTGGCAAAACCCGGAGTTAACTTCACCTCATGAGTTCTTTTCAGTAAAACTATTATTTTAGAAGAGTTTAACAATGCGATTTTAAATTAGAAGTAAATGAAATTGGTGTAAATCTACATATGAACACCAAAGTCTATGAGAAGCACAAGAACTGATCTTAAGTGCTTAGAAACATAACTAGTTCAGTGCATGAATAGTCCTAACCCGTCTTCTTACGATTCCAAACTTAAACACTATGAACTGCACTTGTTAGCACAACAGTTCAGAAACAATAATTTCTAATTCTATGGACAGGATTGAAGAGCTAACTCGTCAAATTACTTATAGAAGTCATAGTGTATACTTTTGGCTACAGTTTACATAAATGAAAGCTTTTATTATGATTATGTCAATTTTATTAATGCTCTGAAGACTCTTCTGTCACCTGAAAGCCCCAATGACTCACCTCAGAACCTCCTGCTTCATTAGCAAAGGATAAAAAAAAGTGGCAAGCGCTTAAGTGCTTCCTATTCCAAAGCAATTTTGAAGTACAGCACAAGAGTCTGGCTCTGCACGGATATTACACTGTGTCAAGTAAGATACAGTGTAGTTAGAACAGCCAGTTTGAGCTTCCTTTAAAAGGCACTTCATCAAGAATGACCCCTCTTTCTGGAGTCTCTCAATTTGTTATTTCTTTGACTTAAAAAAAAGTTTAAAGTTTAGCTACTTTTAATGAACTCTTTCCCTTGTTCTTTTAAACAAACACCAATACATCCTAATAAAGTCACATTAAGTAAGTTCCTTCAGTATCTTGAAATCCCATCCACAACTCTAATATTTGATTATACCCAAAACCAAACCCCTAAACCTGCTAGTGTTAACTCTTTGTCAAAGCTGAATTGTGTGGACGTATATCCAATCAAATCTTCACTGTAGGAGTTGCAGGATTCACTAAACTACTCTGCAATCCTAGACTCTGAACATCTAAAGAAAATTACCTTAAAATAATTCATTAAGTTTGCTTCCTCAGAGACTGGGTGTTTCACTTTAAAGTATGAGGAAGTTGAGCGCTCTTAAGCGTAACAGCAATAGATGAAAACAAAAATAGCACAGTCACAGAGTAAGCTCCTCTTGGTCACCCAGAGGTTTGTTTAGTTCACTTTGGAACAAGAGCAGAAAACAGCAGCCCATTCATTTGCTGTCTCCACGCCAGAACGCTACAAGTTTTGTGGGCAGTGAAGCATTAACAAAGAGCTGAGGGAGGCGGGTGAGAGGCAGACTCAGGCATAAAGGATAGGTTTGTTTTTACATTCCTTCAGTGAAGCAGCCTGGTATAAATATTGGGTGGCTGAGAACAAGCTGAACCTCACATTCTTAGGAGTATCTAACACAGAGCAATCGGGGGCAGGGGGAGGGGAGATCCGCTTTCTAAGATACAATTAAAGTGTAAATAAATTAAGCAGCATGGAACAACGACAGTTAACAATATATGATACTACAACATGTTAATAGCACCTCCAAATCTGAAATTTCAGGGTTAACAGAGATGAAACCTTCATAGTGTGTCCTTTTACTGACAAGCCAAGAAAAATGCTGAGGCAGTCTCACAAGTAAGCACTGAGACCCACAAGCAGGATGTCTCAGTTTAGGTTAAGTATGCAATCCAGTTTAGAAACTAGAAAAATACTATATAAACTATTAAAAAAGACACACCAACTAAAAGACAAAAAAAAATCAGGAGCTTTATTTTAATGGAAACAAAATGTCCATAATTATGAAACCGGCAAAGGGTATATACACTTTAATCTAAGACACTGTCAGCAATAGATTGAACACGGCAACTCTCTCAATTAGGAAATATCACTCAAATTGTAAGTCTGGATCTGGCACGACTTCACAATTCAAACCCAAGCAGACTTTGCTTCCTGGTTTTTATGACAGCATCACTTCAAAAGCTACCAAACTGCCACAAAGGAATTAAGAAATGAGCACCAAAAAGACTTCTTTCAATTAAGTATTTCAAAATACATTTAAATAAATCAGACATCACCATCTGTGTTACCTGTTAAACACGTAGGTAACACCACGCTTCACTGAAGGGTATTACTTAAAAACTACATATTGAAAAAAAACAACCTGAAGTAACATGTCACAGGATGTCATCATTTTCATTCTAAGGCAGAATTAACAGAGTGAAAGTTCTGGAACTACTGCAATGTATTTTCAAGGAATATACTTGCTTCCGCTCATCTATTTGAGGAAGCAAGTCAGTCAGTCACAGATAGTACAAATTACTCTGTTAAAACTGGGGAAATATTTTTGTTATCCCGGTTTTAGAAAGAATAATAAAATACATACCCGTTAAATCCAGTGACAATTTTCAAGATTCTCTCTTTCATCTCTTCAAAGGGAATATATTCCACGTTTGGATTGGGAGGCCCTCTTGGTTCCGGAGCTGAGGTTCTAAAATCATCCATCACTTTCTCCAGTTTGAAAATAAAATAGCCTTTAAACTGAGACCACTGAACCCTGCAAAAACACCACAAGAATTAAGATATATTCCAGTCAGCCCTAAAACCACAGAAAAGAAGCGTAACTTAACATTTGGAAAACAACATTCACGCTGATACCACCAGACCTAAGACAAATGAGGCAAGTAATGCAGTCTTATTTTTCTTCCTGAATTTAAAGCATGGTAACTATTTAAATAATTACAGTAGAATATTACACAAGTCCTTTGCCATTAATAGGGTAAGCCATTGCCTTAAAGGACCAGTAGCCATTTAGAATTCAAAACCTAAACAGGAAATATGCATGTGATACAATTTACCAGCAAGCCTACGTGATGCCTTGAAAGTTTTCACTGAGCTCAAAAAACCAGGGGAAAAAAACAAAAATAAAAAGAAGGGGGAAAAAAAAAGCATGTTTCAAGTCTGAAATCCATACAGCAACTGTACACAGCATTATCTGCTTCCCTTCAATGTATCTCACTGAAAGGCCTTTTGTAACCAACTGCTCAGTCTCCATGCACCTTAAAAGCACTTAATGGTACCTCTTTTTCTCAGAAAGGCACATGTATTTTGTATGACAGTTAGCAGTTCCCGATGAATATTTGAGCAAAACAACCTTGACGCCTGAGAAACATTCCCACAGCAGCAAGTAATGTACCAAGATCTTCACAAATTACCCTCTGCCTTACAACTTCAAAGTTTTATCATTCATAGAATTCTATATATTGAAATTTTCAAGATGGAAAACTGCTGAGAAAGCCCTTCTACACCAATCGCCCCACACAACAGCCGCAGCAGTTCAGGGCCTCCTCTGGCTCATGCATTTCTTAGCAGCACAGGGAGCAACTTGACACTAACTGATTTAGTTCAGTTACTATCAATTTTGTTCTATTCATGTTGATGCAGAAGATTTCATAGCTATGGGATGGAAATTCCAGTGGAGAAAAAAAAAAACACCAAACCATGAAGCAGGGAGACTAACAAATCAGCAATAAAGAGAGAGAAAGTTATTGTTGACGTTTATAACATGCAATCTGGACTGAACAGGCCCAAATCAAACAAGCATAAAACTGAACCCCTGGACAGCCCTTCAGCTCTAAACACTCCTCAGCCCAGGGCTGTATTTCTACAGGCTGTCTTTCGTAATAGAACTAGCGTAAACAGCCCTGACTATTTTCCACCTCACATCACATCTGACCTTCTGTTGGGATGATACAACTATCATCCTGATTCCCCAGCACAGTGACATTTGTGCCCTGTGCGCTCTTCTCAAGCGCCAGCACAACCAGATACAAAACCACAGGCCAACAATGTCACATTAGCCCATTTTCACCAGAAAAAAAGTGCCATTATGTTTGCCTTAATTTTCTCCTTGGTCTCAAACAAATAATTGAGATGAGAAGGGGGAAAACTTAGCCTGGGTTTATTTACAGAGACTCGACCACAAAACTCCCATCTTTTCTTAGGAGTGACAAATTTGCAAGAACAAGGGAAATTCAAAGAGGAAAACATGCCTCCCTCTTCCTTCACAAGAAACCATTAAGCACTTCATAACAAGGGGGGAACACAGGACCTAATGAATAATAATAAAACCAGAAACAAAAACAGAAAGAAACAAGGGGGATTGTTCCAAAAAGGGATCGGTGTGGATACATTAAACAGCATCATTGAGTCTCACCAGATTATTGCTCCAATGAGCATCACGCAGCCAAAGCGGAACAACTATATTGTTCTGCTGTACAATATTAGGCATCACCACTACAAACATTAAGTTAAAAAGCTATCCAACTCTGTGGTGCTACCACGAGACCCAAGCTTTCACATCAAATCACAGATTTAATACATAAGCACATCACAGAGAACACAGAAGAGACCCGGTAAATAACGCCACGTCAGGATAGGATTACTCCCTCCGGGGTAGCCCAGGAGTTTTACTTCCCCCACGAGAGGGGATTCCACTATTATTCTAAAAACAGACAACCCCATTTGGATACTTTTTACACACACACACACACTTTAAAACCCCAACTGCTCTTTGTTTTCATTTATTTCTTGCTAACTGGTAACAGTTATCTTTCCATAGACTGTTAAACCCATCAGCGTTGTGCTGCAGAAATAAACCAAGTTTAAGATGGCAACAGCCTGCCTGAAAGCAGTACCCACCTGCTCCCCTTTGCAAATCCAGACCTGCAGAAAACAAAGAAGGGAACATTTTGCCCCTATATAATAGAAAGTATACAAAACTGTCACTTTGTTTTAGAAGAAATACTAATTAAAAATATTTGACTTAGCATAAAAAGGCTTGTTTCTCAAACAGGCGTTTTCAACGTTGCTGATTTCCCTGCTGCTGTAGTCGCACTGGTTAAAAGCAAGCGGTACAGCTGCTTCAAGATCCCAGAGGTGTTGCAAGCTTCTAGAGCATAATCTCCTGACCTCAGCGTTGTAATCTACACATTAAAACATGCTCCCATTTACATGATGGTCTTAAAGCCATCCATACAATCTATACAACTGGTTTCTGATGAACAGTTTTATCCCAGAACCAGTAAGTTACATGGTAACTCCAGCCACTCAACAGGAAACATTCACACCACAGAAAACAGAGTCAGCTCCAGACTCTTCAACTAGGTAGGCAAAANAGCTCCAGACTCTTCAACTGCATAGGCAAAACTTGGTCCTGCCATAGCAGCGCAGTGGATTCCTGGAAGGCAGGAAGGAGGTGGAAGGTTTCTGCGGGATACAGTGCAGGTCGCTTGTTTCTTTTAAGGCCAACTCTTCTATCATTAACCCAAGGATGAAGAACCTCCAACTCCTGCACACCATCCTTCAGCTCCTCATTCTTGCCTTTCCCACCACCCCAGTCAGCAGCAGTCCCCACACCCCTCTTTCTTACCTCATTCTGTGTTTGTAAGGCTGCTAGCAATGGGGTAGAACTACACCCTATTCCTACAGGAGGACAAAAGTAACTCAGAAGCAAGGGAAAGCAGCCCTGGAAAGCAGGGTTCTGCTCCTGCTTTCATTCAGAACTCCAATTGCTTCCTTCCTAATTATCCATCTGTATGTACAGCTCTAGAAATTTTAAGTTATCTACATACACTGAAAGACCTGTGCATTAGAAAGCCAGAAACAGCAGCGAGAGGAGTTAAGTAGCAAACAGCTGTTTTTAAGAAGAAAAAAAAAAAGAAAAAAAAATCATCCACATGTATCAGAAGCTCCCTGAAAACAACTCCAGCATTAGGATGCAAGACCTCTATTTTAGCTACCGTGTTACAAAATAGGAAACACTGAAAATGAGCAAAGTTTGGTTAATACCTTCTGTAGTTCAATCAAGAGCCAAATGGAAGTGAAAGAAAACACTTCTAAACAGCTTTATGTACAACCTCATTAAGTTCCATGTGCTGGAAAATAAGTGAGAGACTTTCAGCTGTGTAAAGAACCCAAACAGAAGACGTTCCATGGAAAAAATACTATTCATACTTTCTTCTGAGCAGGCTCATTTATAAATACTTGCTCTTCCCACTCACTATTGTCCATAATCAGTCTTTTCTAAATAACACACTGCATCTCTAATGCATGCTTTTCCTGCCAACTACACTAACTCCTAAATTTGTACACACAACTTTGAGAGCTTTATAGTCACTCGAAGAGAAAAGTTCCTGGGAACATTGTATGACCTTTAAAAGTACCTTCAGAAACAATACTTTACAAAATTAACTAATGCTAAAATTCGGGTTCAGTGTACTTTCATTCTGGAGAATGACAGCTTTGAAATTATATACACTTTAGGTCTATCTAAAGCATTTTTCACAATATCTGGGTCAGCCTGTGTAAATATACTTGTACAGACAACTTCCCAGGACTTAAAAGGCCAGTAGTTTCACTGATACTCCAAATCACGAGCTGGCAATTTTTCTTAAATAAAGAGTCCTTTGCTTCCCTCCCACCAGTTCTTGCACTGTCCTTTCCTCATATCAGGTTTTGCTCTGACATATAGAAAATTAGAGGGGGGGAAAAATGACTATGAAAAAAAGCACGCAGCAAGGAAAAACATCACTAGAGGTAGTAATGAATGGCTGAAAAGAAGAAACCACAGCACACTTCAGAACTACAGCTTGTGCAGATAAATATATCTTAGGAGAAACACACATCTCAAACTCTCCCAGGACCAATGTAAATGATGATAGTTTGGCTCAACAATTTAAAACAAAAACAAAAAACACCCACACCAAATGGAACAGATGAAAGCACAGAAGCTCACACAAAGTCCAAAAGTTCAATCTTTGGATGTTACTAAAATAAATGACACTATGTCCTGGATTTAGTGTATGCTAAGGCCTGTGCTTCAGCGTACAAGAAGATGTTAAACACCATAATATGGTACCAGAATGCAGCCCCTGACCCTGCAATTTAAGTAAAAAATTAGAAATGTAACAGAGAAACATGGATGGAAGAGACATCCATGTCTGAAGATGCTCAGTTGTGTTTTAAAGAAATTAACCAGGAAAGGAGACAGCACCTGACTGAACAGCCAATAGTATGAGAAACATAAGATTAAGTTCTGTAAATATTTATCTATAGAGAGGCAGCATGACAAAAGGCTAAGAAAGGGTGGGGGAAAAAGGTAAAACACCAAATGAGCAAGCAGAGATTAAGCAAAATGACAAGCTACACAAAAATCCAACCAATAAATAAAAACTAAAAGGCAAAAAAAAAAAAATCCCACACAAACAGAAACCCCCAGGACGGGGTCAGAATTACTAAGTGAAGACAAGAAAGCCCTACAAAAGCAGATACAAGGAACGTAAGGAAACTCTCCAGTCAGAACAGTACTAAACCAACATACTTATTCACAGAAAGTTGATGAGGCAGCAGAAATAACTCCATTGCACAGGGAAGGAAGAATTTAAAATAAGATTAATTTAGCCAAGGGACATTACCAGAACGGCAACAAGGAAGAACACAACCCTCAATAACTTCATTCTCAAATAAAAGCAAACTATTTCACACTTAACTACATTATTTTGTTGGAACTAATCCCTTACTACAGATCAATTGAAGTTTGCTGAGAAACATCAATGAAATTTAGAACTCCACCAGTTGTACTTGCCAAACAGCACCCCTCAGCAAGGGACACAGTCACCTTAGCCAGCCAGTACGCCAAATTATCTGATGCTACACTCCGATTTGAAAGAATTACTAACAACAAGGCTGCTTGCAAGGTACTATCGCTTCTCTGCTAACACGATTTGCACTGAATTCATCCTTCCCAAATGCACATATCAAAACCAAAATTGCATTTTACATGGAAATAATCTAATCCTATCACTCTTAGAGCACAAAAGACTTCCTCCCCTGGTTCCCTTATCTCCTGCTTACTCAAATGTTCGTGCTGATGAAACTCAGAAAGCAGCTTTCTTCCCAACCACACTGGTTACTGCGAGAGGAGAACCCTCTGTCAGTAGCTTGCACTATTGAGATGGGTTTCGTACATCACAGAATTGACGTGATATTTTCTTCTTACCATTGGACAAGTTTTTATATTTCATTCTTGGTATATCCATTTTGAGAGACTTGAAATTATGACAAAAAGAGGAAAGAGCCAGAAATGTTTAATAATGTAGTAACAAAAGTAATAGTGAAAGTCAACTTTAGAACCCAGAACCAAGGGGAAAGCCTTGCAATTTGGACAGTTACAGAAATAGGTCAGCTTTCAGTGAAGCAGGACAAGGACAAGAGACAAAGTTGTAATTGCAATATGCCTACCCCCTTCCTGCTAACACAGGGCTTTCCCTGTATTTTTAATAAAAACAGTTCCTGTTGAACAACTCATATAGTTCTCTCTCATGTATCCAGTGCTACAGTGCAAGGCTTTGCAAGGACAGAGTGAACCCCAACGCTAGTACACGATTCAGGAAGCATAGATTGGACTGCAAGTCTCCACAAGTGCAAAAGACAACAAGGGAAAGTTACTTATTCCCCTTTATCCCCAACAGTAATAAAATATCAGGCATAACACTAAAGTAATACACATGACAGTTAGGATTTTAACTTTCAAACTTCAATAAGACCCATGGAAGATCACCAGGGCAAAAACCTTAAATGAACTGAAGAACAGGAGGAAGAATTCAGAGTGCCTGAATGAAGGTACTGCAATTATTTCATAAATCTTTCTGGAATTGCTTCACAGATTACAGGTTTAATTAAGAAAAACATTATATCGAAGGGACGTTAAGCTTCTAGAGACCTTGCTATGTACTTAAAACATTAGGACTCCCAGGAGTCCCGGTGGGATGTCTGTCTTCAGATTTCACAGTGTTTAAGTTCATTACAAAATTACTTGGTTTAAAATTTAAGAGGATGCCATCTGTTTTGGCAAGATGCTACATACCACAAAGGACATAAAATGAAAAGGAAAACAAAGTGGATCTAACTATTGATTCTGTTCACTGAACACACCATAAAAGAAACATCAGAACTTAGCAAGAGAAAGGAGTGGTTCCCTCTGCACCCGTCTCCTACTATTTTCTGCTTGTCGGAGAGGTAATAAGTACAAAATACTTAGGATGCAAACACTTCATGTCCAGCTGCACTGATTTTAAGGCACAGTCCTCAGAACACAGAAGGAAAGAACTAAAGGGCAATCTTGGAGGGATTCATTGAACACATAACAAGAGATAGAGTCACTTGTATTAGGACACCAGCCCCACCCCAAAGTATTGCTGACTTAGATTACGCTTCCACAGAGACTTGCTAGTATGAAACAGGGCTTTTTAAGGGAAATAACTTGACAACTTTAATAAGCATTTATTTTTTGTGCCCTGATTTCAGAAATGTTGATTTGGTATAAACAAGTACATCTGGAAATACACAGTTACACAAGCCCAAAACCTTGTTAAGAATCACCTGTACAACCCAATTCCCAGCATTTTTATACAGAGAAACATCCCAAAACTGTTGCCATTTGACATGTTTTGTACTGGCATTTTACTATTTATTATATAAATAATAAAGATTGCTTCTTAGTGAAGAGTGCTCAGAGAAACAGCTTTCAATTTCTTCAGAAAATACCTCTGAAAATTTCCGGGATAGAAAGCTGGCACCATGGACATCTCATTAACGGGGACAAGAGCCGTGCTGTGGTTCAGCGGGAGTTTCACCACGATGCAGAGGGAGGCCACTGCCCCACCACTACTGAACTTCCTATCTGGCCTACAGAGAAAGAGACAAGCCTGCTCTGCTGCTCCCACTCACAGGGAGGTGAAGCAGATCACTAATCTAACCACAGCATTAATGTTACAGATAAGGAAGCCTAAGATGTGTGATGCGAGTAGCAGAGAGCAGAGCCGTTCCTTTATGCAGCTGCCCTCATATGCCAGATAAAAGACATACCTTACTTCACTCTTGCTTCAATCATTCAGTGAATTTTACACTTTTTTTCTACTTCCCACACTTCACTATTTTGATGCAATTAATTTTAGTGTCATTTTGCACACTAGTGCTATTTTCACCGTCCACACAGTGCAGATTAACACAGGAAATTCCAAAGAACAACAGATTTACACAGTAAAATCCCCTGGGCGTCAATGCAGACTAGTTTCTTAAATGCTCCTGGCAAGCGGACAAACCCTTCAACTTAACGTTAAATTAAAACCATAAGCAAGTGCTACATTCTTTATCGGTGTTTCTGAAAGACCATTAAATTTTAAACTAAGTGATGTAGCAGGGTGAATTTAGTGGAGCACTCTGCTTTGCTGTGAACCGTACACTCCTGTTAGGAAAACACGCTGGCAAGCACCCTTCCCAGGGAGCCTCCCCTTCACTTTCACCTGGTAACTCATGTAAAATTAAAACACTCTCACGTTTTATCTTCAGTAGGATTTGACCTCATGTTACCTTTCACTTTAATTAAAAAGATATTGAAGAGCTCAAAAGAAGAAAAACTGGTATTTCCCACAAGCACGAGGTATTTTTCCATTTTCACTTGTTGACTGATGTCAGCCGAAATTAAGTCTTTGCTCTCCTCTCGAGGAGGAGTCCTTGAGAGCACTGATGAGCTCATTCCAGAACCACGGAAACTGGAATACATTAGAACCGTCTACTTTGGTAGTATGAGTGTTCACCTCTCCACTATTTGCAAATTACTACTGCTATTGCCAGGAACAACAAAGATTAAGACTTAGTTATGGAAACAGACAGCTGATGAAGACATTAAAGCAGTACCTGTAATCATCAAGGGACCAATTCTGATCTCTCCTGATAAATATTCAGCTGACTCCAACAGAATACAGCTCTTTCACTGCACAGAAATCTGAATTAGGACTCAGAATTTTTCTAGAAAGTACATTTCTTAATACAGTTATCTAAAACAGAACTTGAGTACCTTTTGTTTTCTTTTAAAGGCAAAAACTGACCACAGAATAAAAAAGAAACAAGATTACAACATATTTATTCAAGAATCAAATTCTTTAGAGCAAAGTAGACAGCAATACTGAAAGCCTACAAAACTTCTACAAACCACCACCAGTGACTTATCTATAAAGACAAAAGTAAGAGCAGATGGTACTTTCATTCAATTTCTCTCTTCCACTTGAAAATTTACTTCAAGTTATCTTCGGGTGATTCAAATGAACTGGTGTACTTACTGAGCGATTCCACTTCTGCACTGTGTACTAATATGTAAATTCTTACCTTACTCTGATTTCTTATTCTTCATATAATTTAATTTATGCATATATTCAAATAATATTTCTTATCAATCTTAAGTTTTATTACAAGCAGAGTGATCACTCCAAACAGTGACTTGCCTGTAAAGTGCGCAGCAAATACAAAGCTCGCCAAGTTTCACAGACACAGACTTTTAGATAAGCATCAAACAACCAGCTAAGTCCTCCCATCTGAGCAATATTTACTATAATTAACTTCTTTATTCACAGTTTAGTTCCCTTTTGGTTTTTTTCTCTACTACACCTGAAAAAAAAATATCACTAGTTCAGGGAACTACACTAAACTTATGCCGCAGTATATGCAAAGCAGCATCCTGTAGTTTACAGGATACTTTTCCCCAACAGTTTTTATTTCTCTAGTTCTGGGTAATTTTGTTATCAATACTCTGTGTAATTATTGCATTTACCTTTGTAAAAAATATAGTTAGCACCCTTTGTCCTAGATTACCTTAAAATCATTTGAGTTTCCTGTACTTTTTAATTTGACTGATGATCTTCTAAATAGTACTTCCTGCATAACAATTATAAAATACAGAGAACTGTTCAGGAGCTCTTGGTAATCACTTTGTGTAGAGCAACTGTTTTCTCAGCCCACATCTGCCTCATTTCTGTAGAATGTATCTGCAAAACAGCGACTAGATTAGTACAGGTTTCTGCAGCACTTAATGCAAGACTTTGATCCAGTTACTACGACAATAAACTATACTAAGAACGATTATTTTTAAGAAGCAGGATTTCAATAACCATATTCTTAAAATTTCATTTTCATTATACTTCAATTAAAGGGCATCCACATCAACCTTAGAATTGTAAACAGCATCACGCAACTAGTACAAGAACTTTGGGGGGTGACTGTGATTGGGGGGTGACTTCTCTCACAAGTCACAATCACAGGAGCCCTAAGAAACATTTACAGTCCTATGCTCTACCAAAGGGAATTATAGCTGTATTTGAATACACCAGCCAAACAGAAATTACCTACGGCAAAATACCTCAAAAAAAAAAATATTCACTTACATAGTCCAAGATCTGCCTTTAAACACAATCCATTTTGTTGAAATTTAGACAACCATATTTATTTCGGCTTTAACAACTCTGTGGATTATTCTTAGCTTCTACTTATTGCCATTTCAAATAAAATTTCACCAGTTAGTGTTCACTAAGGCATGTTTCAGGAGCGATGCTTCACACTGCATAGAAGAGATTCTGCAGGAATTACATTGCACGATTCAGACAGCATCCCATCCAATACACACTGCACAGGAAAACCAGGCAGAGGAGCTACACAATTCTCTGGGACTCTGGAGTCAATGCAGGCAGAACATGGAAACACTAAATAGATGAAGCTTTCTCAGTAAACCTGTACAGCAGAAGTGCAGGAGTCAAAAATTAAGTATTATGCAGTAAGTAAAGTATATTCTAAAGTCTTCTTGAATTTACAGCAAGCTAAAACTACTATCTCTGTAGTATCTGTTTAAAAGAAATCACTCTGAGTAACACAAAATTAGTGTTTGGATAATTGCATATGTAACTACTTGAATACGCAAACGAAATTCCACATACCTACTAATAACTGAAGTTATTCCAGGAATCACCAGTTTGCACATAGCAAACACACAAAAGAAATGCTTTAACTCATCTGGTAGGTATAGCTACACTGTCAAATGATCAGTGTAGAGACATCCACAGGGTTACCTCAGAAGAGCAGTAGGCCCTGCCAAGATAGTATTATCAAACCCTTACTATATTGAGCAATAAAAACAGATAAAGGAAAACACACCCTGTGCAACTACTTTGGGATGTGAATTTACTTAGCAGTGTACTCCTATGGTTGCCAGTTCATGCACTGTCCCACAAAAGCACAGGCTTCACCGGGGTCTGAAAGCAGCGCTACCAGGATGAGGTACATAGCACCTCTACTACTAACCCCTTCCAAAACTGGAAATAAAAGCCACCCAGTTGCCTTCCACATGAGCCAGTTCTGCCAATTTAGTGTGTACTAAGCTGGGGCTGACAAGGTGCACCCTAACTCAGTGACCTAATACACAAACATTAAGTGTTCCTGTGTCATCACACTCCCTTACCACTTCTGAGCAAAGCTTCATCAGCTGTAACCATCACAGAAATCTTGTAACCACCTTCCAGTATTATTAAAACTGAGACTTGGCCAGACAGCAGCTTTGTGGAAAAACTGCACGACTTAGTTCATCCACAAATCTGATAACCCACTCCCCCCACAAACCCAAGACAACCAGACTGCTTTGTATCCCCCCTTTCTGCATGCACCATTGCTTTCCTCTGTCCCCCAACATGTGCCATTAAGCACAAACCTTCCCAAAAATCTGTAGCCAGGAAGAGAGAGCAAGGCTTATCAATTACAACTCCAAACCAGGAAAACATCCTTGATGCCACAGAGAGTAACAAGGAGTGGAACAATACCCAAATGTCTGGGAAAGTACCTTCTGAACAGGAATGAGCAAAGCCACCATGGAAAGGGGACTTGAGACCCACTGGAAGAGGGAGGTCACACCAAAGCAGCCACTACAGCTGTGAAGAAACATTACTAAGAGGTAAAGGGAAGAATTAAAATCTGCTTGTGGATATAGTGACATTTGCAGTTAAAATAGTCCAATTACGCTACAAAGTTAGCAATGCTCCCAGGAGGTCATCTTTTGTTGTTCCTCACGTGTATTCTACAGACAGACTGAAGCTAACTAGGGTGAGCTCTTTGTAATGGTAGTTAAAGTTTGACCTTTACACTGTAAACCCCACTCCCAACAGATACGAAGCGGCAGGACTTAAAACGCTGCAATAGTGTGCTTTTCCTAAAGGGGTGAGTGATTTCACCTGTATCCCAAACTGACTCCTCTCAAGTACTACTGCTGTATATTAGATACATACACAATTGTTTATAGTAGAGGTAAAAAAGTCAAAAAGCTAAACTATCTTTGACAAAGACACATCAGCAGGCTCTTCAACAGAGATTCCTGCCCTCTGCAGGCATCCATTATGAGAGAGAATGCAGAGTGTCAGTGGAATGGGAAGTTAGAGGTGAATAATGCCAACCACTTAACAGAACAGAGTTAGTGAGGAATCAGAGTAGGAAACAATGCAAGGAAGTTTACTCACATCTCTTGCTTCACTGAGAACATGGAAATGGAAGAGGCCTATATTAACAAAGGCACATAAACATATTTTTTTTAATATTATCCTGTTTATTATGGTAGGAATTTGAGAGGGATTTCATTTAATTAAAAAAAAAAATCGTACATTTCCTGAATAGCTCTAAAGATTTCCAAGTATGATTTGCCTCCAAGTCAGAACAAGATCTAATATACACATGTCAAGCGCCAAAACAGCTACTTGAATAATACCAGAGAATAAGCTTTATAGGGGAAAAAAAAGTAGACTTACATGAAATAAGCTAAAAGACATATGGCTACAAATATATATATATAAAAAAAGTAGGCTTACGTGAAATAAGCTAAAAGACATATGGCTACAAATATATATATATATTTGTAACATAAGAAAGGAAATGACTATACAAGAGTTTAGAAGACATCATTAAAACACTAAAGCTAAGAACAGGAATTTATTCCCGTGCACGTTCATTGCTACTGTCTCTCCACTACAGCTGACAAACTACTTCACCGTTGTAACAAAATAATATAAAAAACCAAACCAATCCAAAAAAAAGAAAAAAAAAAGTGTTCCAAAAGTGTATCAAGAAAGAAAAAAATTCACTGCCACACAGAGTACACAAAACAGTATTAAAGGGTCAAAAATATGTTTTGCCATTATCTTTTATGGAGCTATGGTTGTCTAACTTAGATTTATGTTTATACAATTTACCAACAGCAAACTATCTACCCCATCTACCTGACTCATCCTGAAGATGAGGGAAGACCAGTGGACACTGGTCACTCCCCCAGTCTCCCACAGCACCTTTATGCTTTCTGCAGATTTTGGTACTTCACTAGTTATTTCTGGATTCCCTCACTGTCAGTAAGCACCTGTATTATACTTTCCACTATAGCAAGCAATTAAAACTGTGCTTTATAGGTTGCCTGCCTCATGGTAGGAGTGGGGAAAATGCAGAGAAAATTGACAAAGTTTCATATTACTTTTGTTTTTCAAAGTTTATTTTCAACTTTAGAACCAAAGGAAAATTCTAGTTTTCCTTTCCAGTCCAATTAACTGGGTTTTCTTGGTGAAATACCTAAAAAATGGTTTAGAAACATTTTTGCTATTGAAGGAACAGTGATTTTAAATCCAAAAGAAGTAAGAGAAAATGTATTTTAAATTCAAGACAAAAGATCACAATTGACAAGTGATCTTCATATCTATTCTTTAAAAAGTCTTCAGAAAAAAAAAAAAAAAAAACGAAAAAAAACCAAACACTTCTGCGTGTAATTTTTAGTATCACGGCGCTGTGACTTTTGCACTGTCTCTTACCTGGTTTTTCTGAAGTAGAAAGAGCTTTAAGTGGGTATCTTATGCAAAAAAAAAACCCAAACACAAAAACATACCCTGTTTTTAAAGAACTCTTTCAGATGCAGTAAAGTATCAAGGCTGCCTGACTTTACATCTCTCCAAACAGTTTCGCGAGTTACACTGACATTTTCCAAACTACAGGAGAAGAGGTTAGAATAATCTTCCCCAACAATAGTTAGTTTCACTAAGTAAATTCCATGTTAGTATCTTCATAAAATGTCATGTCAATTAAGGAGTACATCACTCATCTGAAAAGATAGAAGTCCTAAGACTCAACACAAGATTAAAAAAGGTTGAACCATTAACTTTTTATTTCACCTACGGCTAAGTCTTACCATAACAACTGTTAAGAAACAAAAATATTTCCAAGTTGCCAAGCAATCAAACTTTTGCTTCTGTTCACATATAATCAAGGAAGTTTAGACTGGCTTTTGTAAATGCAGGCTATAACCTCACAAACAATTAAGTGAATGGTTAACTTTGCACAAGAAGTTCGAGTAGCTGAAGTTAATGTACATGACTGCACAATCAGGCTTTTACTGGAAAGTACTGATAACCCAACTAAGGTTACATTGATAATATAACTAAGTTTAGCAACATTTTTATTTCCTTGTAAAGGAAAGTTTTAATTACAATAAAGACACTCTGAAGAGCCGTATCACAGTTGCAGCGCTGGTTTATACCACTCTCGCCCTTTGTTCCCCCCCTACACCACCTCTTCAGCTACACTAGGGTTTGACACACCAGTCAACAGGGACAAAACAAGCTGGATCAATGAACTGAACCTCGTTAAAAACAGTAATGCCACAAAGCAAGTCACTTACAGCTGCGAGCAGTTTCCTGCTCCAGGTTACCACGCAGCTACATGAGGAGCCAAACAAGCAGGAGTGAAACCGTGACACCAGGGCTGCATTAGCCAAACTGCTGCCAAGAGAAATACTAGCAAAATTACAGCCTAACCTAGACCTGCATCTACCTGTTGGCAACTTGCTCGGATGAATAAGCACATACAAACAAATGGGGGCAGGGAGGTACCCAACGGCCTTACATGAGCCCGTGTTTTCCATCTGTTAAGCAAGCCATGATCACGCTTTGATGAGAACATTATATGTCATTTTTATTTACTTCATTAGCACCCTTTAAAACTAAGTCTACTAATTGTTTACAAGGCCTGCTGTGACTATGTCCAGAAGGTGGTGGGAGAACATTCTACTTTTAACCCAGGACATAGACTGCTGTATATAATCTAAAAATCAGGATTTGTCACTAAGTTAAAAAGCTGAGAGAACCCCCAGGAACACTCTACAGCTCTCCCAGAAACAACAGTAACTCAAGGTAAAAATAATTCACATTTCACTTGCACTTATTGGCCTTGGTCCTTACTTACACGGGTTCCTTTTGTTTGTTGCTTTAGGAACAGGCTGTGACTGAATAAGATCCATTGTTTTTCAATAAATACATCTGCAAACCGTTTGTGTAATTACCCCCGACTTAACCATCCAAACCGAGTTTTGAACTTCATGAAAATCCTTATAAATATTACTACAAAAAATTATTTTAGATTTCATCTTCTCATTCCAAGGCAATCTATTTACTACTGGTTTAGATTTCTATTAAATACTTTTGCACAACTGGAAATAAAGATTACTTAACTCATTTTACATTAACATATACTCTAGGTTTGCGTACTCAGGAATGCTTTTACAGTGGCCAAGCTGTAACAGCTTAAAAGCCCATTAAGGTCTTATAATGCATATTACCAATCTTTACTTGAATGTTTACCATGATATTTTCATTTTTAAATCGTTTCTTCCTAGTGCTTTTAGATGTAACACATCAGTGAGAAGAAAGGTATATTTGATGAAAAAAATAGAGACTTTTGTAGGTAACAGGAAGCAAATTATACATTATGGAACAATTCTTCCACGTCTGCCTCCAAATTATACTACATTATATTAGATGCTCATATCCACACTTTTAAGAACAATTTAATACAACTGAAAGGTTCAAGAACGCTCAAGAAAGCTACAGACATGAAAAAAGCTAAAGATGACCCTGGAAACATAGAAGGCCAGGGTCTGCATGAAGTTTCAAATGACAGATTCCAGTTCAGGTTTAAGCGATAGTTGATAATAATTTAAAAAAAAATAAAAATCTAGATTTCACAAACGGAAACAAAATTATGAGTTTGCGCATTCTCCAAGTCTCACATCGGGAAGAATTTTCGCAAGAACTTGCCCTTATACAAATATTTTTAAATTATTTTAGAATATATGTAGTAGTGACAGAAACAATAGGAGGAGCCTGAAGAAATATTTCGGAACAGGAAAAATATTTTAAACATATCCAGACACCACACACCACAGTAAGTCCATACCAAAATAAGTACTGCAGCAGAATATTAAGCACTACAGCTGTATATATCTGTTCAGCCCAAGTATTCTATTCAAAGCACAAAGTATATTTCAGAACTTGTTTTTCTTTCAAAAGGATTAATTCAAGCAGTACCAGCAAAAAAACTAAAAAGAAAAAAAAAAACACCACCAAAAAAAAAACCCTACAGAAACAAAAATAAAACAAACCACCAAATCCTACAGAGCTCTTACAAGTTCAAGGGATTCTAGAAACCCAAACAAAGCCCCTGCAATTATCGGCTGCTAACAAAACCCTGGTAAAAGCAGGTATATCTCTTGCTGAAGCCTGTAGCCTGGCACTAGGCCTCAAAAACAAGGAGACAGCCTGGGAGCCAGAAAGTGAGCAGACCTATAGCAACGCACCCAGGGAAGCCTTTCCCCTTCCTGCCAAATAGTGATCCGCTAAGGAAGTCACCCAGTGCGGCGCCAGTGCTGTCCCTGTCCCCGAGGAAGGCAGAGCGGGGCTCCTTTCGGCTACCCCCAGCCTTTTTTGGGGACACCAGCGCGGGGGGGACCTGCCGGAGAAAGTGCAGAAAGAGTCAAACTCTTGCTACCAGGGGAAAAACAAGCGGCTACGGAAATAGAGAGTATAGTTCCCATAGGTCTCCTCTGCAGAGAGCAGCTGCGCCGTTCTCCCCTCCTCATCTAAAGCCTTTGGACACAATCATCACACAGCACGGAACACAAAGCCCAGAGAGAAAGCATCTAAGCCATTCACATCCTCGTGTAAATCGTTACTACTAAACACTGTACACAACAAAGACCACAGCAGGCATTGGAACAGCGAGATAAACATCTCATTTAATAAAAAAAAAAATAGCTGAATGTCACATAAAAAGTAGAAAAAGCAACAGGTTCACTGTACCAAGCAGGAGCAGTAAGACCTGGCAGATAATTTTTGAGCAAAGCCCAGACAAAAAGGCTCCCTGTTAGATAAAACTAATTGCCATCAAACACCACAAACCCACCCAAAATTAGATGGGAACTAAGGCAAGCTCGTTTAGCTCACAGAAGCAATCTACAGGCAAAAAGGGAATCCTGGCAGCATCTCGCCGACTTAAAACGCAGAAATGTTTGGAGCAAGAACTGCAGCTCACCAGAAAAGTCTCACTTACATCGTCTCTCCAGTCTTAGCAACATGACAAAGAAACTGATCCAGTATTGGACACGCTTCCTTCTTTCCTCTCTTCTCAAAATCTGTTGGTGTGAGAATGACACAAGAATGGTAAAAGAAGAATAAGAAGTCGTAATAATTAGCCATTTATTTGCTTTAGCGACCAGCACAGCTCCCACAAAAAGAAAAATTAAAGAAATTTTCGTGTTTTCACAAAGCTCCGGTTCTTCCCAAGAGCTCCACCGCCTTCCCAACCTTTATACAAACACTTTAATATTTTCCTGGGGAGCAACTACACGCACCCGAGTAGCAGAAGTCGATCTGCAACTTCTCCCGAGCAGCTACAACAAGAGGAG
>VZRU01017884.1:50055-62482 GCA_013398155.1 Pedionomus torquatus | reverse complement strand
CCTGCCCATGGCAGGAGGTTGGAACTAGATGTTTTTTGAGGTTCCTTCAAGCCCAAAGAATTCCATGCTACACTCCCTTCACATTTGCACTCCACATATGAATTTTGCCCCAACACCGTACGACTGCACCTCTTGAAATGGCTTCTTGAGCCATCAGCATAGAGTGGGAAGGTATGAAAAAGAACTATTTTGGGTAAGCAACACCCAGACAGACTGTTGCAGGGTGGGGTTGGGGCCAGAACATCTGGCCTCCAGATGTTCCCAGACAAGATAAACGGCATTGCACTGAGGTGATCAGATTGTTCCTCCATTCTGTTCACTCCTAACTTAAGCAGGGTTAAGAGGGCTAAAGTTCTTCCACGTTTGTAGTGTTCAAATACTACCATTTGGCAAAACAAAACAAAAAAAAGAGCATAGCCCAAGTCATGGTAAAGAATTGCTTTCCTCAGCCGCTGTAAGGGCCCCTGTTTTATCAACCTACCTGCCAGAAAAGAGGTTTTGGCCCCAGATGATATACGATAATTATCTTGACAGCAGTACTTGAAGGACCTATATTTTACATTATTTCCTTTGTTTTTAACATTAAACTCTCTATCACCATACTTAAGGCCAACAGAGGGTTTACAGGACAAATGCCAAATATACTAAAAAGGTTTCATCCCATAAAATTACATCTTAAGCACTAAAGAGAAAACAGAAATCAGGTGAAGGCAGATGCCAGAGGGATGAAGCTAATACTGGAACTCTTTATCTTCATAGAAAAATGACCAAGCTGCTGAGTTGATGTGTAGCCATTAGAGAGTAATTTACACAGTGCCATTTAGTGACAAGTATAATTATGTTCTACTGAGAGTACATATCAGAAAATAATTGGCTCCAGCTGAGCTAGAGTTTGTAACCCACTAAAAAGGACTTCGATGATATGACCAAAGATGGATTTCAGCTAGAAAGTTTATGACTGACCCGGAGATCACAGGAGTTTCTCACAGCTCTTTAAAGGAAATAACAGTAGCAGCTTGATCTCCTCTATATAAATAATTCTATTGATTTATGCAGAGATCTATAACAAAGAGAAGAGGCAGAGAAGAAATTAGGACACTTCAAGGACAGATCACAGAGTTCAAATTCACCAGGCCCTGGTGCCTAAAAGATTTAAAAAATAATAAGAATAATTGGTGCAGCAGTGACAGATAAGGTCAGCAGCCAAAGTCCAGTGGATAAAGGATGTCACCAGCCCCACGAGTGCCCTCCAGACACTTAAGGAATGCTTTCGGGAACTGACTGGCCCATACAGGGACACCCTCATTTAGACTCTGCAGTGCCTTCTCTGGGCTGTGGCAATTCCAAAAGACATCAGGTACCAGCCCCAGGATGCTGCTGGAACTAATTATCAGCCCACATGGAAGCAAAGCACCAGAGCACAGAAATCCACATGGCATGAAAAATAAAGTCATTTTTTCATCGATACCCTCAATTGCAGGTGGCTCCAAGAACTCTGCCTTGCCTGGAGCAGCTATGGGAAGTGCCTGCATTGCTGCCCCGACTCTGGGGCTGGGGGCTTTCCCAGGCAGCTATCCTCAAAATCAGCTTTTTTCAATTTTGCCCCAAACGAGGTTCCACAAGAGGGAACGTCTGCAAATCATTCCCACACCCGAAGAGAACTCTGCCTTGTTTGGAGAACCTCCTGCTTCATATCTAGTCGAGGAAGGGAGAGATGATCCCTTCAAGAGGATTTTTCAGCCACCCTAATATTTAATTTTCCATTGGTCAGCCATGGCTTGCTTGAGGTGAGTCGCAGTGGCTGTGGTCCAAAGCTGAATGCCGTACTTGGAATTTGGAGCTGAGCAGGATGAAAGCAGACCCACTGGTGGTGCTTAGCAGCTCCAGCACAGCACATAAGGGGAAACTAGAAGAGAAGTGTAGTAGGTGGAAGAATGGTTTCAGGTATTTTAATATTAAGGTATTTTAGTCTAGAACTGGGCTTTAGCCTGGGGTAATACATACCTTAAGGCAGAAATTCAAGAGGAAAATATTTAAAGAAATTAAGTAGCATATATGGATTTTTAAAAAAATCATCTACATTATTGTCTTATGCAGCCAGAAATGTGCATTTGTCATGCAGATCCACACAGCTGAAGGGAAATGCTCTGTAGGCTCTTTGCCATCACACGTTGGATTCTGAAAGCTCGCAGTTATGTCTGCCCAAGGTTCTGCCTTGGTGGCAAAATACCAACAGCATCGCCGCAGGGATACAGACCTCTGCTGTGTGTGAGAGGCTGTGGCTGTAAGACGTCAGTGAATGCAGGGCTGTCGTTGGTGATGTTACAGAGAGGTGTCAAAGGCATTGAACTGGTAGGAAATCCCGTTGGTTTTTACATGGAAGAGAAAGAAAAAGATGGCAAAGGGGAAAAAATGCCAGTGCACTTTACTGACTCAGCTGGAGAGCTCATGCGAGAATATCCTTATCTAAAAAATAAAATACAAAAAATATGTGTGTTTTAGACAAGCTGCATGGGGCAATGGCTGCAGAGGCTTTGATCTACAGGGGGAAACTAGTTTTTCCATCACTGTTTTTTTAGGGTAGCAAGGAAAGAGGAGGCTGACTGTAATGTATATTACCAAAGGATAACCAGCCAGAACGACTTAGGGAACACACCAAGCAACAAAACCTTCCAAGCCTATGCCCTTCGGAGTCATGGTGATATAAAGCTGGTTTGGGCTGCAGGGACCATCAGAAGTCTGACTCACATGCCCAAAACTGCGGTGTTTTTTCCTAGAGGAGTATATTGCAAGTTCACTGGATGTGTCGTTGTAGCTCTCTCCGTGCTACTAAAACATCACAGATTAGCACCTGTTTTTGAGCAGAGCCCTTTAAAATCTCTGCCTCCCCTCCTCAAGTGTTTCCCTTCAGTAGAACTTCTGCTACAGATCACAGCTATATTCTTGTTTGACAAGTCATTCCTTGTCTGATTTCTTCAGCTCCCTTTGCTTAGCCAAGTCATAAATCTGGATTTGTAGCTGATATTGTTCCCAGGAAAGCACAGAGGGGTTATGACTTCTGCAAGGGATGCAGCTGAGAGGAAGAATTGCCCTACCAAATGGAATAGATGCAAAACATTAGTGTAAAAGTAGTGGGAAATAAACCAAATAGGAAGGAAATCACCCCTGTCTTAGGGGTCTTTGTGGGAAAGCCTTTTAACCTCTGCATTTTCCCCTTCTGAGATCTCAGGTTGCTTTTAGGATTTGAATAATATCAGCTTGCCCATCATAATTTTTAAAGGTGTTTTTGTTTTTGTGTTGGGGGTTGTTTGGGGTTTTTTTGGGGGTTTGGTTTTGTTTTTTTTTTTCCTAGATCTTTTTCTTTTACCAAGTTGTTTACAGGACTGAATTACAGAAATGTATTCCCTAGGGGTTGTTCCCACCTTGGCGCTGAGTGGCTGCACAAACAGTCAGAGAGCTCTCCTAAATCCCACCGAGCCTGTGCAATGGCTTGAGAAAGACAAAAGCAAAGCAGTATGAATTTCTCTTGCGCCATCTGGGTTTGACTTCGTTGGGGCTCTGGTGTCCTGTTTTAGCTCCCCTTTGCTGCAGTGTTGGTGAGGAGCCACCTTAATGTTCAGTGGGGTAGCATTGCTATTTCTACTTGCTGCAACCTTTTCTGGAGTCCCTAGGTGAGGGAGCTCTGGAGGGGAAATAAGGGAGGTCACTTGCACCAAAAGGCTATTTGCATACTTTTTAAAAGATTACCTGGAGTACTGGGTGCAGGGCTGGAGACCTCAATATAGGAAGGATATGGACCTGTTGGATCAGGTCCAGANCAAGATCGCAGGGCACAGCCATCACAAACAGCCTCTGAGCTAGTGTCCCAGAGGAGAAGAGATCTCTCTTTTGCAGAGTGGGTCTTGAATCTTTCCTCCCTGTGCATGGTGGGCACGTGCCAAACGAACCTATCCTGCAGCTTGGTGAAATATGCAATAGGTTTTATGTATAGATGAGACTTACTACAGGTCCTTTAGCTCCAGTTGCACTGAGCAATGCCTTTGTCCCCTTTTCTTTAAAGAAATCTGATTCGTGGTTCTCAAGCAGCAAGCTAGACTCTGACATGACTGCAGGGATTCCTTCCATTGCCCCTCTGAAGTAGGTGACCAGAAAAGCCCTGCAAATCCTGTTTTCTGAAACTCTAGAGCCTAAGAAATGTTGGAGATGGGAAATCATGCTTCAGCAGCTAAGAAGTTGAAGGAGTATTTGGGTATATGCAAAAAGCAATCAATGTGAATTCAGAAAACTAGGTTGTCAAATTCTTAGAGTCGCAGCTCAAACCCATTACCAGAGATTTGTTTATTAGCTATCGCATTCTGATAATTGTTATCAGCATATTTTAAAGCCTTAGGTTAATTCTAGTTCCCCCCTGCTATAAATTAGAAACTCTTGGTGCATGAAGGTCTGTCCTAGGGGCGAACAACAGCTGAACTGAACTTAGATGGGAAATGGGTCCATGTGAGGCAAAGCACTTGCGTAGGAGCACCAGGGAAAGAGGGGGTTCAGCAGCTCTTGGTACATGGCAGTGGGATGAGCCCTGTGCCTGGCTCTCATGCACTGCACCCGCTGCTCAACTCACCTGGATTTCAAGCAGGAAAAGGTTTTTCTGGTAATAAACAAGTGGTTCCAAACTGAGGAATGTAAGTGGTCTCAGACATCCCAGTAAGGGGGCTGCAAACCCGCCTAGTGCTTACAGCACATCTGTGACAAGTTTTCAGAGTAGCTCTCGGGTCAGGTCAAAAGTATGAGGAAAATCATTGCTCTCTATGATTTCTAAGAGCCACAGCCAATTCAGTACTATGGCTGAGGCTGGGACTAATCTAGAGTGCAATATCTAGTAGCTTTCATGATTTAAAGTACCTTTGCAAAGCCATACGAGCACTGACTTTTGCTCAAAAATTTCCCTCGTAAGTTTTGCTCTGTTGTAGTGAATTATCCATGTGCGATCTAAAGTGTGTGTTGCTTCTGTATAATTTAAAGAAATTCTGANCTACTATGGCTGAGGCTGGGACTAATCTAGAGTGCAATATCTAGTAGCTTTCATGATTTAAAGTACCTTTGCAAAGCCATACGAGCACTGACTTTTGCTCAAAAATTTCCCTCGTAAGTTTTGCTCTGTTGTAGTGAATTATCCATGTGCGATCTAAAGTGTGTGTTGCTTCTGTATAATTTAAAGAAATTCTGACACTTGTATGTGCTTTAAAGTCATTCACAAAATATTTTCTGGTCTGTAAATCTGAGCAAACAGGGTGGGAGCACATGTATAAAACCTGAGCTTGGGTGCCCATTGGTAAGCGCTGCCTGGCATTGCAGGGACAGCCTGCTCCTTCTGCACTTTGCAGTGAGACCAGTTCAAACTTTTCACAGCAGAAAGTGTTTTCTAGAGCAGCTTTGAAAAGAATGGTTGAAAGATCATCATNTCCTAAATCCCACCGAGCCTGTGCAATGGCTAGAGAAAGACAAAAGCAAAGCAGTATGAATTTCTCTTGCGCCATCTGGGTTTGACTTCGTTGGGGCTCTGGTGTCCTGTTTTAGCTCCCCTTTGCTGCAGTGTTGGTGAGGAGCCACCTTAATGTTCAGTGGGGTAGCATTGCTATTTCTACTTGCTGCAACCTTTTCTGGAGTCCCTAGGTAAGGGAGCTCTGGAGGGGAAATAAGGGAGGTCACTTGCACCAAAAGGCTGTTTGCATACTTTTTAAAAGATTACCTGGAGTACTGGGTGCAGGGCTGGAGACCTCAATATGGGAAGGATATGGACCTGTTGGATCAGGTCCAGAGGATCAGAGATGAGCCCCTCTGCTGTGAGGACAGGCTGAGGGAGCTGGGGCTGTTCAGCCTGGAGAAGAGGAGGCTCCGGGGAGACCTTGGAGCAGCCTTCCAGGATCTGAAGGGGCTAGAGGAAGGCTGGGGAGGGGCTGTTCACAAAGGCCTGCTGAGATAGGACGAGGGGCAATGGCTTTAGGTTGGAGAAGAGCAGATTTAGCTTGGCTATTAGAAACAAGTTCTTTCCTCTGAGGGTGGTTGAGCAATAGAGCAGGTTGCCCAGGGAGGTGGTTGAGGCCCCTTCCCTGGAGATATTCCAGGTGAGGCTGGATGAGGCCCTGGGCAACCTGGGCTGGTTGGGGGTGTCCCTGCGACTGCGGGGAGGGGGGACTGGATGGCCTTGGGAGGTCCCTTCCAGCCTGGATGATTCTCTGATTCTATGAAATATTGAAAAACTTCCAATGTAGCTTATTGCGAGACAACAATTTCACGTTGTATTTGGGTGTTCGTATGTGTACATGAATGTGTTGTGTTCTGTAGCAGAGGCTCCCTAAGCATGGAGAGTATCTTGATTGGTCATTTTAGAAAAGCTTCCTCCTCTCTCCCTGCTGCAATGTCCTTTGCCACCGTCAGCAAGTTGCTGGGCACATGCCAGATTCCTTTCTCCTCCTCTCCCAGTGATGAGTTCTCTTACGGCAGCTGCTGTTACCATCTCTAATTGAGCAGTACCTGAACACGATGATGCCTCACAACTCGGTTATATACATACAAATGCCTGTAATAAATGCATTTACTCCTGTTATCAGACTCCTATCGTCTGTTTGGGATAGATAAACTGTGGATCAGTGAAGCTGTCTCAGCTAGGAGCAGCAAACATGCAGCAAAGCCCCGATTAGCACAGGCTGCTTCTGCCGTGTAGCCCTGTGCAGTAGCTCCTGCACTTTCCTGCAGGTGTAAAATAGATGGAGGAGGAGAATGCGAAGGATTCATCAAGCAGATTTAACCAGTCTTTGGGCTTGATGCTATTTACTGAAAGGACCTTTTGACGCTTTTTGCAGCTGTAGAAACATCTATGTGCTGCAAGGGCGCTGTGCTGTCAGCAGCAGAGCGGTCTGAGTCTGTAAAATGAAACCTGTCAGCATCTTTAAAGACAGCTTAGCATTCAAGATCGCAGGGCACAGCCATCACAAACAGCCTCTGAGCTAGTGTCCCAGAGGAGAAGAGATCTCTCTTTTGCAGAGTGGGTCTTGAATCTTTCCTCCCTGTGCATGGTGGGCACGTGCCAAACGAACCTATCCTGCAGCTTGGTGAAATATGCAATAGGTTTTATGTATAGATGAGACTTACTACAGGTCCTTTAGCTCCAGTTGCACTGAGCAATGCCTTTGTCCCCTTTTCTTTAAAGAAATCTGATTCGTGGTTCTCAAGCAGCAAGCTAGACTCTGACATGACTGCAGGGATTCCTTCCATTGCCCCTCTGAAGTAGGTGACCAGAAAAGCCCTGCAAATCCTGTTTTCTGAAACTCTAGAGCCTAAGAAATGTTGGAGATGGGAAATCATGCTTCAGCAGCTAAGAAGTTGAAGGAGTATTTGGGTATATGCAAAAAGCAATCAATGTGAATTCAGAAAACTAGGTTGTCAAATTCTTAGAGTCGCAGCTCAAACCCATTACCAGAGATTTGTTTATTAGCTATCGCATTCTGATAATTGTTATCAGCATATTTTAAAGCCTTAGGTTAATTCTAGTTCCCCCCTGCTATAAATTAGAAACTCTTGGTGCATGAAGGTCTGTCCTAGGGGCGAACAACAGCTGAACTGAACTTAGATGGGAAATGGGTCCATGTGAGGCAAAGCACTTGCGTAGGAGCACCAGGGAAAGAGGGGGTTCAGCAGCTCTTGGTACATGGCAGTGGGATGAGCCCTGTGCCTGGCTCTCATGCACTGCACCCGCTGCTCAACTCACCTGGATTTCAAGCAGGAAAAGGTTTTTCTGGTAATAAACAAGTGGTTCCAAACTGAGGAATGTAAGTGGTCTCAGACATCCCAGTAAGGGGGCTGCAAACCCGCCTAGTGCTTACAGCACATCTGTGACAAGTTTTCAGAGTAGCTCTCGGGTCAAAAGTATGAGGAAAATCGTTGCTCTCTCTGTTTTTATAAGAGCCACAGCCAATTCACTACTATGGCTGAGGCTGGGACTAATCTAGAGTGCAATATCTAGTAGCTTTCATGATTTAAAGTACCTTTGCAAAGCCATACGAGCACTGACTTTTGCTCAAAAATTTCCCTCGTAAGTTTTGCTCTGTTGTAGTGAATTATCCATGTGCGATCTAAAGTGTGTGTTGCTTCTGTATAATTTAAAGAAATTCTGACACTTGTATGTGCTTTAAAGTCATTCACAAAATATTTTCTGGTCTGTAAATCTGAGCAAACAGGGTGGGAGCACATGTATAAAACCTGAGCTTGTGTGCCCATTGGTAAGCGCTGCCTGGCATTGCAGGGACAGCCTGCTCCTTCTGCACTTTGCAGTGAGACCAGTTCAAACTTTTCACAGCAGAAAGTGNTGAGACCCCACCTGGAGTCCTGTGTCCAGCTCCGGAGTCCTCAACACAGAAAGGTGGGGGGGACCAGGGGCATCTGGTGGAACGGGTCCAGTGAAGGGCCACCAAGATGCTCTGAGGGCTGGAGCCCCTCTGCTGTGAGGACAGGCTGAGGGAGCTGGGGCTGTGCAGCCTGGAGAAGAGAAGGCTCCGGGGAGACCTTGGAGCAGCCTTCCAGGATCTGAAGGGAGCTCCAGGAGAGCTGGAGAGGGACTCTTGGTCAGGGAGGGGAGGGACAGGACAAGGGGTAATGGTTTTAAACTGGAAGAAGAGACATTTAGATTGGATCTTAGGAAGAAATCCTTTCCTGTGAGAGTGGTGAGGCACTGGAAGAGGTTGCCCAGAGAAGCTGTGGCTGCCCCATCCCTGGAGGGGTTCAAGGCCAGGCTGGATGGGGCTTGGAGCAACCTGGTGTGGTGGGAGGTGTCCCTGCCCAGGGCAGGGGGGTTGGAACATGATGATCTTTGAGGTCCTTTCCAACTCTAACCATTCTATGATTCTATGATCCTTAGCTGTTATGCACGTACAGGAGTTCTCTCTGCTAGGAAAGACTTCTTTCTTTCCTGTTGAAGAATTGGAAGTTGTTTTGCTGCTTATAATGGTCGCCTCTCCAAAAACTGCATGTGTTATTTCGCAATTGCTTTCCAAATCTGATAACCTTGGCTGTCCGTTGCTTTGAAATTCTCTGTTTTAGAAGATGGCATTTGCAGAGTTGCTGTTGAAATCCCAGCTGAAGGAAGCGACTGTCTCATCATTCCACTGCTCAATAAAACATATCGATGAAAGGAGGAAAACAGCTGGCAGCCGGAGTCGACATCTGCTTCCAGCCAGGCTCCTGAGCCCATCCTTCCTGCCTCCTGAGAAGCTTTCCAAAGTATGCATGGGGTTAGCTGGGAACTGGGAAGCGTGGTCTTTGGATCAGCCTAGCGAACGCTTCTCCTCGGTGGGGCCGTCTCTGTGATGATGGTAGCCACGCAAGCCACAGTGAGCTGCATCTGGGGCTGTGAGACCGGAGCATCAGCAGAGTCTGTATATTCGGGAGCCTCAGTTAAGAATGGCCTTTTCTGTCTCTCCTCCTGTGTTGGGGTATTTTGAGAGCTCCTGGCAGAGGAGAGTGTAACGGTGTCGTGCTGCAGAAACCTGGTGTTCATTTCTGAGCAGGTAATCTCTGGACTTGGTGGCTCTCCTGCTCTTAACGTCCACATGATATCAGCAGTACCTGCTCTGCTGAGAGCTGGGATGAGATTCACCCGGTCTAATACACCCATGTAAATAGATTGGCATGTAAACAGGGCAGCTGGGGTTCTCTGGAGCCAGAGACCTTGCTGGCTGATGGTTTGCTCTTCTGTTTGGTTCTTTGTGCTGATTCTATAACTCAAAATGAAAACCAGCCCTCTAAAGTCCCCCACTGCTTGGTGCAGGTGTTCATGGTGATGGAGAACCTTTTGTTGGGGGAGTGCAGGCATGTTGGGGAAGATTTCACTGCTGTTTATAGCAGTCCAAAACAGGTACTATCTATAGGAGAAACTATTGGTAAATAAATCCTCAGCCCCCGCTTAGAATCATAGAATCGTCTAGGTTGGAAGGGATCTTTTAGATCATCCTGTCCAACCATTAACCTAACTCTGATAATAAAAAAAACCCATCACTAAACCATGTCTCTCAGCACTATGTCATCCTGTCTTTTAAATCCCACCAGAGATGGTGCCTCAACCTCTGCCCTGGGCAGGCTATTCCAAGCCTTAATAATCCTTTCTTTGCAAAAAATTCTTCCTGATACCCGATCTGAACCTTCCCTGGTGCAACTGGAGGCTGCTTCCTCTTGTCCCATCGCCCGTCCCTTGGGAGAAGAGACCCCCAGTAACACCCTCCTTTCAGAGAGTTGTAGAGAGCCAGAAGGTCTCCCCTCAGCCTCCTTTTCTCCAGGCTGAACTTCCCTTAGCTCCCTCAGCCTCTCCTCATAAGGCTTATTCTCCAGACCACCCCCCACCGGCTTCTTTGCTGTTCTCTGGACCTGCTCCAGCACCTTGATGTCTTTCTTATGGTAAGGGATCCAAAACTGGACACGGTACTCAAGCTGCTTGTGTTTCTTTTGCCTGCTGTATCCCACTGCTCTGACTGTTGCTGCTCAAAGTCAGTGGAAATCCCAGTTCCATTGTATCTGCCTGCCAGTGCTACGTGGCTTTTTATCTCCTCATGGCTGTTACTGAGGTTTAAGAACTTGGTTTGTTTAGTCCCCAAGTCTGCCCTCGACTGTGAGGATGTCAAGGATTTTTCTGTACTTTGTATAATTGCCCATTCAAAGAAATGCATCTGAATTGTTACCATGGGAACAGGGCCCTCAGCTCGCTACACACTGGGAGATATGTTCTGAATTTATGAATAAATAAGTAACCTTGCTACCACAAAGAGCTTGGGCTGGAAAAGGAGCAACGGTTGGCTAAGAAACAGCACGAGGAGAAAACGCAAGACCTGTGCCAGTGCAGCCAGCAGAAAGGCCAGTGTCTGAATGAGAAGATGCTCAGACCTGTAGCAAGCTTGGATCAGGAATTGAGATGGTTTGGACTCTTCATTCTCTGACCATGAGATTCGTCAAGGTGTCACAGGTCTTACAGTGTTAACTGGTGGGATCTATTGTGAGAGGCTGGTCTTCCCTATTGAAACCCTGAAGATCTGAGATGAATGTTTTTCAATGACAAGGCAGTTCATAAAAGCAGGCTCTGACTCAATGTAGGGCAAGCTTTTGCAGGAGGTCGGGAGACAAGAAGGGGGAAAGGGCACGCTGTCCTTTTAGCATGGAGCAAGACAGGTGAGGAGCTCCTTTTGGAGCTGGAGTCCTCACAACGATAGGAACAATTTTTACAGTATTTGGCTTAAAATTTATGTTTAGGCATAATCTATTTATGGAGAGAATTAAACATAGCAGAAAATCCTTCAGGGAGGTCTTGGTATTTTTTTCCTTTTCTTTAGAAGACAGTGCCCATAAGGGGGTACAGAAGCACATGAATTCAGGTATCTTCATCCACACAGCATCCAGGCAACCTGACCAGCTCACTCCTGGGTGCCTTTGTAGCCAACTCTGCATCTGTGACCTGGGTTAGGTGCAGCTACTTGGGTAACCTGGTCATGAAGATAAGCTGAGAGAGCATTTTGCTCAACCTCTTTTTACTTTCAAGTGTTTAGCCATAACCTTAATGAAATGCAAAGCAGCCAGTAAGAATTAGGGATTAGGTTTGGGGTTAGTTTCTTTGTTTGTTTGTTTTTGTCTTTTGTGGGTTTGGAGTTTCTTTTTCTTTTTGATTAAACTGCACATTAGTGTGTTCCAGAGAAAGCTCAGTTAAAACTGGCAGTCTGGTGTCGTGGCTGCGCAGAACTCTGCAGTGGGAGCTTAGAATACGGTTTAGCTGTGATCTTCAGTCTCCCCTTGGGATTAATGGAATTAAAAAGATAATTGTAAATATGGATTAAAAGTAAATNGTCTTGGTATTTTTTTCCTTTTCTTTAGAAGATAGTGCCCATAAGGGGGTAATACAGGGCCTGCCCTATTCCTGCTCTGTCTCTGAGGTCTTGATGGAAATTCCTCAGGGATTAGCTTCCCCTCTCTAGTTTATTTCTGCACTCTCTGAGGACGGGCCCAAGAAACTGATTCAGAGTTGTCAAATTGACTGGAATTCTCACACCCGTTCAATCTCACTTCTTGTGGTTTTATTTTCCTAGCAAATGACTCACTCTAACAGTTAAAAGTTTTAGTAGCTGCAGGGCATCCTGTTCTGTATGTCAGGGACTCCTTTGTCACAGGACTGTGGCCACCTTGGGAAAATGCCTTAAGAGTGTTGGTCACTGGGCACAGGGCTTTTGGGGCTTAGTCTTCCTTGCATCTTTAACTAAGTCCTCAGCCTGCTTCTCTGACTGTCTCATGTTTTCTCATTTTTGATCTTGTTCTTTTTCTCTCTCAGCTCAAAATTGTTTTGGTAGGGTACCTCTGTGTCCTGGTTTGAGGTAAAACGAACCAATTTTCTGTTTTACAG
>VZRU01017884.1:15223-27879 GCA_013398155.1 Pedionomus torquatus | reverse complement strand
CCTGGGACGTGGCAATCCCAGGCACAAACACAGGTTGGGCAGAGAATGGCTGGAGAGCAGCCCTGAGGAGAAGGACTGGGGAGTGCTCCTGGAGGAGAAGCTCCCCAGGAGCCGGCAGTGTGCGCTGGCAGCCCAGAAAGCCAACCCCAGCCTGGGCTGCAGCAAAAGCAGCGTGACCAGCAGGGACAGGGGGGGATTCTGCCCCTCTGCTCTGCGCTCCTGAGACCCCACCTGGAGTCCTGTGTCCAGCTCTGGAGTCCTCAACACAGAAAGGACATGGACCTGGTGGAACAGGTCCAGCGGAGGGCCACCAAGATGCTCCGAGGGCTGGAGCCCCTCTGCTGTGAGGACAGGCTGAGGGAGCTGGGGCTGTTCAGCCTGGAGAAGAGAAGGCTCCGGGGAGACCTTGGAGCAGCCTTTTCACTACCAGAAAAAAATTCTTTGCTGTGAGGGTGGTGAGGCACTGGAACAGGCTGCCCAGGGAGGTTGTGGCTGCCCCGTCCCTGGAAGTATTTAAGGCCAGGCTTGATGGGGCTTTGAGCAACCTGCTCTAGTGGGAGATGTCCAGGGCAAGGGGGGTTGGCAATGGATGATCTTCAAGGTCCCTTCCAACTCTAACCATTCTATGATTCTATATAGTTTCCATCCTACCCAGATTATTCATTTCGTGCCTCTCCTTCCCAAAGAAATACTACTCTCTTTCTTGTCCGCCGGTAGGGATGCAGAAAGGTGACAATCACAGCAAACTTTGGCTACTCGCACTGGAAACCTCAGAGGGTTTTGCAAAAATATCCAAGGTCAGTTGGCTGGCAACGAGCAGAGCTGCTGGCTCCTCTGAGTTTTAAAGCACGCTCTCTGAAGGCTGATGGTGCCAATGTGCTACTGAGCACACACCTATTTTTGTGCGAAAAGGGGTCCTACCAGAGGAGAACAATGGTCACTCAGCAAACATTTGACTTCTCTGACTCCATCAAAACTCATCTCCTCTGGTGATCCCGCCGTGACCTCCTCAAAATTCAAGCCAAGAAGTACACAAGGAAGGCACACTATAATGAATGCTATTCATCCTGGAAGACACAGAGTTGCTGATGACAGCCTCACCACTGGTACCCAAACCAAATGTTTCAAAGGCAGTTTTAACTATATCCAGAGAAGTTCTGGATTGAGATCTGTAAGGCTGGTATCACCATCTTAGGATGAGATTGAGCAGTAACAAAGAGAGGTCTCATCCCAAAGGTCTCTGTGGCAGAGCACTCAATAAAAAACAGAGCTCCGAGGTGCTCGTGGAGGGGTTAAGCACTGCTCTCGTGAACCTGAGGCAGGTCAGGGTGCTCAGCAGAAGGTTGCCCTCAGAGCTGGAGCTCCAGGGTATGGGCAACCCCCAGGAACGATTTTACCAGTGCAAAAACAGGAGGTCAAAACGCAGAGCCACCCCAGCCAGAAAAGTCTGGCCAAGTCAGCCTAGGCAAAACCCAGGCACACAAGCTCCTCTGAGAACTTCACAGCTCTCCCTGAACCAAGACCTGGCAGCAACCCACTGCTTTAGAAATGTACAGCTGAGGACAAACACACAAGATTCACCCAGTTTTTGTCAGCTTGAAAAAGGAGGGGAAAAACTTTGCATTAACTCTGCTTTAGCCACTAAGAGAACAAAATATTTCAATGATCTCCATGTCTCTATTCATTTCCTTTTTGGCCACAATGCTGACCTTCCAAGGAGAAGTCACAGGGAGTGACAAAAATAAATTAATTTGTGAGAAGCACAGATGAAACATTACCTGGACACAGGAAAGCACCCCTCCAGGAAGATCAAACCCCAGATGCTGCTGAAAACCGAATGGTTTTTAATGAATGGCAGATTTTAGGCCAGCAATAGATAATCAGAAAGATTAGTAGAAAACTGGTAAGATCAAAGTCTTCAAACATGGCTTAGTGACCACCACATCTGGGCATGGTCACGGAAACCTGAAGGCTGAATTCTGGCTTAAGAGGAATCTTCTTTTTATTGCTCGCCTTTTTTTTTTTTTCCCTCTGTGCCTTTAATCAGAGGAGGAAGAAAAGCTGTTTGAAAAGTGTTCTCACAGGTGCGAGAAAGATAAGCTGGAGGCAGATCATAAAGACAACAGCTTTTGGAAAAGAGGAGACTGGGGATTATCACCACAAATACACATATGCTCCATTCTGTATAGTAGAGCACATCATTATTAATAATACTACTTATCCCTCTTACAGCATTTTAAGCTTTCAAAGTGCTATAGAAATACTAATCACTAAGTGAAGGTGCCAAAGAATCCCTTCCATATCCTGCTGATTGCACAGACTGAAAGCACAGTAAGTACAACATGTACGAAAGCAAACAGGCCTGAACAATCACCGTACTTAATAATATTTAAAAAAAAAAAAAATGTTTTCCAAAAGAAAATATATTAGTGTGCATCCATTAGAAAACTATTCTTACCTAATGCTGTGGAGGCAGTATCGGACTTAGAAACAGATGCTGCTGGGAGGAAGATGGAGAACAGAAGGGAAGTGGAACCACCTACAGAAGATAGGGACGTCCATGAGAGGAGACCTGGGAAAAATTTGTATGGAGACAAAAAGGTGAAGGTAGGTCAAAGATTTGGGAGCAAGAGTAATGTCATTAAATCAGCTAAGAAAGAAGGTGAAGAGTCTTAGCAGTTTCGCTTTAGCAGGAAGGAGGGGGAAAAAAAATCAAATAAGCCCCTGGCAATTGGAAGGGCTTATCAGGACGTGGACTCATTCCTTGACAATAGCAAAGAGGAGCAAATTACATTAATTTTAGGTAATGATAGGAAACTGTTGCCAAATTGGTGAAGACTGGTTAGAAAGTACAGATTAATTAATCCTGCCTTGTCCTTGAATACTTAGGCTGCCCAGCAACGTTTTCTGCAGAAGCACTCAACAGAATGCTTAAAAAAAAGCAAAGTCTGTAACTGCACAGAGCGATCCTTCATCCACCAACAGAGAGAATAACCAGAACTTCCACTGCGCAAACATTAGTTACTGCAGTTGCTGAACGTGTCCCAGGAAGAATCACAGGATCCCCCCAGTCTGTTCAGGGTCACTCTGGCTTCAAGAACAGACGCTCTGCATTGCGGTGAGCTCTGCCCTAAGCACCCACCTGAAACCACTGCCACTAAAAAGGTCTCACCACGTTAAGCTGTGAGGGTACCGTAAAACCTGGCTTTCTGATCTCAGCTTTTTGTCAAATATAAATAGAAAACCAGAGCTGTTTATTGACAAGTGTATCTCCGTTTCTGATGTGGCAAGGGCACAGAGAACCACTGCTCTGTTCCTACAACAGAAGTTACACAAGCTGCTTGAAAGGTGCAGAATGGAAACTCAAGTGTGTTTTTCAGACAAATTCTATACAGCCCGTTCACTACCCTGCGAGATAATCACTGTGCTGTCGCCTGGGCAACAGAGGAGGCAACGTGTTCAATGAACTTCTCTCATTAACATTTATTTCCTGGGTTACTGTTTCATCAGTTAATACAGAAGATGCTCCAGCCACAAGAAAAGAAGAAAAAAAAAATTCTCAGGTCCATTCTGAATAGAGAAACCTGTCAAGTGGCACGCCTTTTGTCCCAAACTTTTCTTCCCCAAACTCTGGCACAGTATCTCGGCCCACAGTGAGGAGAGATTAATGGTTTTGGCATTAGAAATGCCAAAAGAACAACTGACTGTAAGGCATCAAGATATTTGTACCTGTTTAATGACACTCAATTCTTTTATTTTTAAGTGGTCTATTTAAGGAGTTTGATTTGCAAAAAACTATTAGAGCACATGTTGAGAACCCTGAAGCTATCTCAGGGATACCCAAATGAGTAAAACACTGAGGTTTTTATCCATAGATCCTTCTGAAAATTTTGACCATTTTTTTGCCCTTTTCAGCTGAATAAATTAAGCTGAATCCCATCAAGAGGGAGGAGAAGAGACCTGATGAATGGCAGAGAAATAACTCTGAAGTCTCACCCCTGGTCATTTGCCTACTGTCCAGGTTTCATCCCATAAATGCACATGGCCAAACACCAATTCCCCCAAGACACCATGTCTGGATTTGAGTCATCAAAAATCAGATCTCATTTACTGATGAAGTCTCCAACCAACATTCTCCTCACTCATGGTGCTGTTTGCATTTGGACTTGAATGCCTGGGGCAAATCTTTCAACACACACCATTGTCACTGGGAACACTCACCTGGATCACCAGCAAGACTCAGCTTCAGCTCAGACTTGGAACACCACATGCCAGAAAGAGACAAATATCACAGGGAGCTCCCTCTCCTGCTCACTCTGTCAGAAACTTAGGCAAAGGCTGCCACATTTCACCAAATGAGATTAGATTTCTTATTTTTCTGTTTTATCTCCTTTGCTCAAGTGTTTGCTCATAATTGCTGCCTCGGGTAATAGTTTTCATTCTTAAACCTGATAGTATTTCAAAAATCCCTTCTTGTCAGATAGCTGGCATCTCCACATTTCGGCATGTCTTCTCTGGGGCTGCAGAAATACACTTTCTCCTCCCAAGAAGCTAAACACCTCTTAGCAACAGACAGTAATACCACCAAATTCCTCCAATGCCCTTGGGTGTTGTTTTGGATGTTTAAAATTGAAGAGAACAGCTGTCGAGTGAGATGATAATTGTGCTGTCAGCGTATCCAATGAGAATTAGCTAAATTACCCTCCCACGAATCTATGCTACATAATCTCATAAATTTAAAAAAAAAAAAAAAAAGTTTCCTCATTACACAGAAAAGGAGAGAAGATCTGAAAGAAGCAACAGACATCTGAAATCAATGCTATCTGAAAGATGTAGTGAACCAAATGCATTGCTGGAAGCTACAGTAACCAGGACACATAAAATTGGCCACTGACACCACAGCAGCACAGTGGCATCATTTCCAGACTCCAGAGCATTTAAGAACGACTCCAGGTAGCAACTGCACTACTGCAGCCCTCCAAAGAGCCTGTGGCACTGACAGTACTACCAGCCAGGAGCTGGCTTGTATTGACGTCCTTCTGATTTGCAATATGGGGAGGAAGGACAGGCAGCTCAGCAAATCCCACACCTCCTGCCTGCTCAGTTTTATGATGAGGGATGAGAATCCAATGGCCTGTGCTCCTGATGGCAGGAAAAAGCTTTCCAGGATGTGCCTGGAAAGTCCCATAAATGCAACCATCTGAATATCGTGCTTCCACCCTGCCTGCTCCAATACATTAATGCCCCTGAAACCTCAGAACATTGCAGAGATATCTAAAGAGCCTGCACATCTGCTAAGCTGAGAACTGGGTACCGATAGACTCTCCTTCCCTTCTTTTCTAATCCAAGTTTCTCGCTACAAAGTTATCCTGGCCCAGAAGAGGGGATACCATAACACAAAAGGAATCCAAACCCCGCAGCTGCCGTTGAAAGCTCCAGGACTGATCTCTCAAGCAACACCTTGAAAGACACATTCACTTTCCAGAAAAAGTCCAAAAAGCTGTAGCTGAGATAAGCAGGGAACTCCTAGAGTCCCACAACAGGATGGACATTTCACTGAGCCAGGGTGACTGAAATAAGATCATAGCAACTTATTAAAAGATAAACCGCTCAAAACATTCTGCAACACAGTCCAGTGATTTACCAGCTCCATCAGGGAAAAAAAATCAACAGCAATTTTCACATTTTGTAGAAAACCTTAATCAGGCAGAAATGAGAAAAGCATAAAAATTGGGAAGTGGCGCATGAAATGGCTGCATTTGTCCTGTGGATTTTCCAACAGCATTAGGACACAGCTGAATGCTCCCATTGCCCACCCAGGATCAAAGCTCCCAGGCTTTCACGCTGATAGATTCCTCATTACTTCTCCTAATACGGAGGCAGAAATCAAGCCATTAGTAAACAGCCATTAATTGTGATTTCTGCTGCATTTCTATTGCTTCCGCTCACATCGAAACCACTGACCTGAAGAAAGATTCTGTCTTCATCACAACTGACCAGTAACAGGGTGAGAACAACCTAAAGGCTTTGCAAGCTCGTGTGTTTCCACGTTTTCTCAAGATGCACAAGGTTTCAGGAAAGAACATAAAAAGGTCTCATGCATCCTAGATATATGGACTTAAAAATTAAGAGAAAACACCATCTTCCATCCATCGATGGACACACAGAACTGTCACTGAGACAAGGGGACAAACAAATCTAAACTCTGATGTAAAAAACAAAAAGAAAACCACACCCAAATCAGCATTAAATGAGAAGAAGCAGTTGCCTTTCATGACTTCAGAGGGGGGAAAGGAATTCTTTACCTGAAAAATTTTGGCAGGTGGCAACTGATGTTAGAGCTACGTGCTGAAATGCAGAGTCAGAACAAGAAGGCTTGGACAGTCCAAGCAGAACTGCTCTTAATTAGCTAAAATTCCCATCACATCCAGAGAGTTCTGTCCAGAGTGAGACAAAAAGCTTTATCTCAGTGTAAGAACTTTTATCTGTTTCAATGAAAATAAGGCTACCTACAGTTTTTAATCAGAACTACCTTTTGCTACGAAGCTGGATTTGTTCGAGTTGATGTTGTTGTTGTTAAGATGCCTGTACTTCATTGAAAAACTGTGGCTTCTCAGTGTGGTTTTTGGAATGAGTCAACACTTCTTGCCAGAAAAGGGATGAGGAGGGAGAAAACAAATAAAAGATCATAATCCATCCAACAATGAAGCAGAAAAACAAAAGACTAAGTAAACAGCTAGAAAAATTAGTCTCTGCTTCTTCTGTTTTAATCAACCTCATTTTCATTGTGTCACCCTCAGGGCCATTTGCCAAGGGGTGGTAAAACGCTACTCAAAAAGCCTTTTAGAAGACCAGGTTCCTTGGCCAGCAGCAGCCGTGGTGCTTGCAAGCCATCAGCCATGGGCAAACACCTCCGTGCACACTCGACAGGTCTTCCCGGAGCATTCTTTTCTCCAGGCTGAACATCCCCAGCTCTCTCAGCCTGTCCCCACAGGAGAGCTGCTGCTCCGGTCACCTTTGTGGCCCTCATTAGACCGAGCCTTCATTTATCCATACTATCAGGCTGGGCCCAGGAGAGCTGACTTGCACCACAGCTGCTGCAATCAGCCACTCCTCCAATCTCACCTGCTCTTCTGTTGGGGGTAAGCCATGCTGACAAGCTAATAAAAGGTTTAGATTCCCCCCAAACCATCTGCTCCCCCGGTAAGTGTGATTGTGCAGCACGTACAAGAGGCAGAAGCAGCTACAACAAAGTACAGAGCATTTTTGTAACTCCACAGGTTTCTCTCCCTGTTATAGCCAGGTCCAAAACTCCTCCAACACCTTAGGTAACATTGCAGATGTGAGATCATTCCCTACATAACCAAGTAACCAATATGCAATCATTTATACCTATTAAGTTCTCCCAAGGTATTCCTGTGCGCAGTACTATCAGCTCCTGGTTGGCTCACAGCAACAGCACTCGAGGGATGCAGAAAGAGCAGGTATCAGAGTCTTATCCTCAAAGACAGCTCCACCCAAAGCTTCTCTAGCTGCTGATTCTGCTTCATTCTCCAAGGCCTCTTTGGAGGGGCAACTTACTCAACTCCACCTCAGCCCCGCTGCCTGCAACGTTTGAGGGCAGCAGCTGCTCTGAAGCTGGTACTCACTGTTCTGCATCACCCCAGTACTTATCGGCAGCAGAAAATTAGAATGTATGTCACGTAAGCAACTGACTAGAAGCCTTCCAAGTAAATATTTTAGCTCAGCTACTAATAAGACCGGGTTTTTTTTCTCCTAAATTTTATTCTTTGATCACGTATCAGGGTCATTTCCGTAACCAAAGTTTCATGCAACAGGTTCTCTGGAAAGACACAGTTTGATGCTATATCACAAATAAGTATTACATTCACTGAGCAGCTCTTATATCAGCTTTCTTGTCAGTTCACAGTATCTTCTGCCACCTTATGAAGTTTTTTTTCAACAGGTCTTTCTATTCGGTAGAAATTCATTTCAAAGAGTTTTGCAATAAAACTTTGCACTTTCAGATTTTGAAGAATGGAGAAATTTGCATCTTTGCAAGTCTGCTCTTGCACCAAAAGCACCCTGTAGAAAAGAGACAGAGAAAATAAACTGACAGATGAATAAAATAAAAAAAATAAAAAAAGAAAAAAAGAAAAAAAGAAAAAAAGAAAATGGTTCTGTAGGCATTCCCAAGTTAAAATTCCACTTTTCCCCTTCCCTCTTCCTTATTGCTGCTCACAACGTACGTCCCAACAGGTGGCATTACAGGTGGAAGCTTGCAGTCTTTCATCCACATGACTACTCGGGCCAGGGAAAAGCAATCTTAGAATTTATTACTCCCATCCCTTATCAGTAGAAAGCAGGTGCAAGAGAAGCATTCATAATCACAGAGGGACTTTCAATCTGGAAAACTACTGCTTTTCTCACAGTGTAATTGATAGCCCTTGTGTCTTAAATTTGGTCACTGACACTAAAATACATTTAGTGTGTTCTAATAATATAAAACCAGAAATTGTATATACGTGTGTTTGTCCATGTGCACATCTGTGGATATATATATATTGCCTCTGGAAATTTCTAGGCTGCACATTACATCAGTACATTTAATTGAGAATTTGATTTGTGGTAACTGGTCCATAACAGTAACAAGAAACGTTTTTATGACTGTCCGAAGTATATATGGAAGATTAACAGCTCTGCAAGAGCTGCTGGGGTCGAGGAACTTGTTTTACCAGGAGTCCTGAAAAAGCCCTCACTCTTAACATCGCCAGAGACCTCCCAACCCAAAACTTGCTGAGAAGAGGCAGATTAAAGCATCAGAGGGAGCTCAGTAGAGCTGGCTCTTGCAGGGACCTTTTCCCAGTGCTGGACAAGACACACAAGCGCTTTGGAGTGTAGCCCTATGCCTGGGACAAGATGCTGCCATAGGTTTTCCCCAAGCTCAAAGCCGCAGGCATTTACTTCTTCACAGCTCTTTGCTAAAAAGATTCCTGTTTGTAACTGCTCTTTGCCATCTCATCCCATAGGGAATACTTACAGGAAAAAAAAAAATGCTTATTTATGCAGGAGAAGCTGATGATTTTAAAGATACATAGCACGTTCTCAAGTCTTCACCAGCCCTCGCTGTCAGATGTATCTTGGTTCCCTATCAATAAAAACAAAGGACCTTCTTTTCAATTCAGTCTTTCTCCTCACTTTCCCTCCTCCCCAATGCAAATTTGGAGAGGCAACCACAGGCTGCTGCTGGCACCAGTTCTCAGCAAGGAAAAGAGCTATTCATGTAAAGTAAATAAATTCTTACCATCATCTTTCTGTAATAAATCCTAAAGGTCCTCTCTGTCAGACGTCTTCAAATACACACCCAGTCCTGCTCCACAGAAGCTGGAGTCACACTTTATTTGAAAACATGCCCAAAATCAGAGTTGTCTTTCAGCATCATCTCATGCCTAATTTGTTTTCCATGTGATTTGCATTTCCTGTATTTTATGCCATTGACATTTTATCACAGAGAGAACATTTGAGCAGCAGAAGCCAGAAAAAAAGTACATGCATTCCGGTGAGAGAAGATGGATTATACTTCAGCACAAAAAATTGCAGAACCACAATATGATTATATTTAAATACCCCTCACTTTGATTGGCCAACAGACGTCCTCCAGCACTGAATGGGAGCACAGAGATCTGCACATGGTGGGACATAAGAGGAAGAACCATATGGCAATTAAATCAGCTGCTACTGTTGAGCTGCAGAATAAGGGGGGAAGAAAAACCCACCACCTTTATGGTTATTCCCCAGTTACCATACGGTAATCCTTTTCTCTAATTAGCAGACAATTCAACCTCAGTAACGAACAATACAACACTTCAAATACTTTCTTCTTGTTCTTCCAGCAGGGAGTCTCCAGGGATTGTAAATTAAAGTAATATTTAAAGATAAAGGAAAAAAAAAAAACAACCAAACAAAAAACAATGCAATGACAAATTGGAAGAGATCCAGAAGAGAGAGTGAAGACCTAACCTCACAGAAGGACAAACAAAACTACCTGGCAGAGCTAAGGAGGAGGTTTGAAAAGAAAAAATCAAGTACTTAGATGGCAGAAAGGCTTAATGGATTAGATGCTTCTTCTGGGAACATGAGCTCTAGCCTGATTAGATAACGCAATTTACTCTCAGCTTCATTAAAGCCAGAATGAAGCCTTTAGAGGAATAAAGGAAATTGAAATATTTGACAACAGGAAACCAATAAAGCAACAAACTACACCAAAAAAAATCCCATATTTGTTTACCAGTCCCAGCTGACTTACTTTCCAGAGCATCTCTAGGGGAAACACCTCATCCCATCCAAGTCAACAAGACTCTTTCAATACACATTAACAATACCCTTTGGGAGCTCAGCTTTGTGGAGCAAGAGGATCTCTAAAATCCAGCTCAGAGCCACCTGTACCATGGCAAAGCCTCAGTACATCTGTGAACTACCATCAGGAGGGGAAGGGAATAAGGAAATTTGATTCTAGGAGTAAACAGGATTAGTTTTTCAGCAATGAATCTCAGCTTGAAGAAAGTGGTTAAGTGTTTCTTCTACATATTTCACTAAAAAAAAGTGAGTCATGCAACAGAACATTAACACAGGAATGAAAAGAAAAAACGAGAAGTGTCCTCCACACCCTAATGTTAATTTAAAAGTTAAAAACTTGGGAAAATATTACAACATATGTGGGGAAAAAAAAAACCAACACAACAACAACAAAAAAACCAACCAAACAAAAAAACCCACCACACAGAACTCTGAAAAAAGCTTTATTACAGATTAAGCACAAATCCACAAGAAGGAATGCACCAACAATGCCAGAAATGCCAACATTAACAAACTTTGTAAAAATCTGCAAGTTTAGGATCAATAAGCTAGTCCATTCATGGATATCCCCAGATTCAAAGCAGTTTGGAGACCACATGAAACCCAACAAACAAATTCATTAGGTGGCTCCCATCACTCTTATTCCAGTATCTCTGCCACCAGAAATATGTATTAATTAAACAAAATCATGATAGAGTGATTTAATCAACATCATACTATAAACCTCATAAGAAATATCACCCAAGTTGCACATATTTATCCTTCTTCCTGCAGAATATGGTGAAAATAGAAACTTCAAAGAGTATCTTGATAGTTAACAAACTTCTGATACCATAGACCAAACGCAAATACCCAAACAAAAGCCTCTCTTCTCTTTGCTCAGTTCCTCATGCCCTTCACACCATGTGTTGTTGCTACAGGACCAAAACTGAAAAGAATCACAGATCCAGGAGGAGGAACAGTACCTGGGGAGAGGCTTCCAGAAGAAATGAAGGGCTGAGAGAGCCGCATGGGTGAGCTGCTCAGCAGAGCCCTGGGGTAAGCCACAGCTGCAGGAATTGAGCTGAGATTCCTTTCTTCATCCTCCCTCCTTCAAACCAGCTGAGCTGGGGATTCAAACGTGGCTGTCTTTGGGCTGGGGTTAGGTGATGGTGTTTGCTCATCAGTGTATCTAAACATAGCAAAAGTTGCAATTCTCTATTTTTATTCCAGAAGTGAGAAAAGTGTGTTCATCCTAATAGTCTCAACATCTTGCTGTTGTAGTTAATGCACAAGATGGCTCGCAAGAGCTGAGCTTCATTTCCCCGTTCATTATCTCAGGGCTCCTCAAAAACACCAAGCTGCTGGCCACCCTTTGCTTTGCTGTTACGAGAAGAGAAAGCACCACATCATTTATTCTAGAACAAAACACTGACAACAGAGACTTTTTTTGGGCCACAATAGAGGCCCAGTAAGCCATCAGGAACAACCTCTTGTCTCTTCGGTAATCTGCACCAGAGCAGAGTGATGAGCTTGCTGCTAATGAATAGATGAGCATCCACCTCTCTGCAGCTGAGAAATCCTTCCCACCAGCATGTGCAGCCCAGGGCATCATGCTGGTCCCCAGCCTGGCCTGATTAACACCAGCCCAATGCTGCAGGTGCCTCACACTGTGATTAATTAGGCATATGCGGGTTGAACCACCGGTGCACACTTGAGAGAGCATTAGCTGACATCACTGGTGATGCTCTCAGTTGGGTCCCCATCTCCTAATAGAGCCTCTTCTGTTCTTAACAGCCCAGCAATTAGGAATCAGAAGATGCAGTAATTGTTTAGGGTCTAATCAGCAGAAAAATTTCATTACTTACATGGATGCAGGCTGTACTCTTTACAGAAGCCAGAAGGGAGGAAAAAAAATCCCCAGGATTATTTAAGGAATATCTAAATGTTCCTCAAACACCTCTCTGAGGTCTTCTGACCTTCTTCTTGGTCTTCTGACCAAGCTGTGTGACTCACAAACATTAAGATCATTAACTCCTTCCCAAAAAGGCTTCCCATAAATAGACAGCACAGGAATCCACGGTCATAAATTAAAGGTTTTTTCCTCAGAGGTTGCAATAGGAGCCTTTGGGCATCTGATTGCTTCTGCACAGGAGCAGGGGAGAAGAAAAGAAGGGTTTTACTTGGTTCACTATTAAAAAAAATAGTCAGAAGCTCCAGCATCCAAAGTCCTGCAAAGACTGATTTCAGGTCTGGAATGTAGCACAACTAACAAACTAGACTATCCCCTGAAGACATCCAGTCCTTGGCAGTGGACTGTA
>VZRU01017884.1:0-11581 GCA_013398155.1 Pedionomus torquatus | reverse complement strand
AAAAAAAAACCAAAACAAACAAACAAAAAAATAAAATTCCCACTACCTTCTTGCACAGGGAAACAATCAGGAAATATCAAGAGTTTGGAACCATGTAATTATTTTAAACAGGCGTGGTTTTGGAGGCTGAAACGGGATTTCAGAAGCATAGGTGTGGAGAAGAAAAGAGCCCCTTCTTGCTACTATTTCAGTCTCCTTTCCAGCTTGGGGTGATGCCACTGTACCTCCTGAAAGCACCACCCTGGCACAGAGCATCTCACCTGTGCTACAGGAGGGTCTGCAACCACTCTGTTTGGTCACACTCAACATCTGCTGGCCTTCACAACAGGCATACAAATTGCAATTTTTATTTGTGAAAAGGTTTGTGAAAGATGGAAATAACATAACACATTGCCACGTAAACCTTCATGCTCTGAGTGTTAAGCTGAAGGTTTTTAGAAACAAGCAAAGATAAATCAAGAGTTTTGGTCCAAGGGAACGCCCTGCAGCTCAGGTGGTCATTTGCAGACCACAAATAGTCATTGGCACAGTCCAAGGAGAGCAGTCTGGAAAAGCAGCTTCTCCACAGGTCTCTGGCAGAACTGCCGGGGAAAAAGTTGGCAGAGCAGGTCCTCGTCTCGCCAAGTCTTAGTCATTGCTGTGAGCCCCCTTCAGCCTCACGAACTCAAAGCTCACCCAAACACTATTTCATAAAGAAAGAGCAAAGTGCCAAATCTAAAGTTGTAGCATATTTAATTTCACTAGGCGAAACGTATTTACCTTGGGGGTTTTGTGAGTTTTTGAGGGCAGACTGGAATCCAAATAAAAGTAAAGAGGATGAATCAAGCCCTGCTTTAAATTTAACTGACTAATGTGATGACCTCAAGATGTTATGCATCAGCCTAAAAGGGGGCCTTCCTGTCAAATGAGTCACTTTAATTAAGTCTAGTAATTTCAGCATCCTTATTTAATGCCTTTTTTGTTATTTTATTTTTTTTTTTACCTCTAAGAAATGCACTTCTAACAGCTGAGTGACAGCCTTTGTCTAAACTTCACTATCCAGCATATCGGTGACTATGCACTGGGGACAACCTTACTAACCAGCAGCAGCTCTGGAAGGCAGAGATGACAAATCATCTGGAGATGACAAATTGGGTCTGAGCTAACGTAAGTTACCTTTCACACCCGACCCACACACACCTCTCCGAGAATCAAGCGTGGCTGATTTCATTGTCTGCAAAAATGATCCCTGGTTCTTGACACCTCAGTTTTGAGGCTGGTCCTGCCCATACACACGGCTGATGAGGGATGGAAGATCCCATGGAAACCCTTCTTGATCCCTCCTGGGATAGGGAATAAAGCAGAAGACCAAATAATTGTCCCTCAGACTAGATATATAGGATATTATATGGATATGTACTAGGATATTTGGAGTATTTTGGAAAGAGAATAAGTAAAGCTAAAGATTAGTGACAGATACTCAATAGAAATGATCAAGAGATATCATCCTGAAGCACATTTTACAGCTTTCTTTTCAGGCTTCTCTAATGCAAGAGGACTTTCACTGCAGAACCAGCAGTTTATTTCAAAGTGCAACTAAGTCATAAATCGGCTCAACTGCCTTATGGCAGATGAATTGTGATGCTTTGCATTGTTGCATGCTGAACTGAACTCTATTTAAAAAGCTCTGTGCTAACCATCATAGAATCTTCATGGTTGGAAGGGATATTGAATGAGAAGCAAAGCATCGTGCAAGCAACCTCTCATCTTCCAGGAGCTTCCAGCCCCACGAGAGCACATGGGGAGGGAGCTGATGCTGCTGCAAAGTTAAAAAATGGGAGGGCACCTGCTGTGTCTGTTCTTCCAGAAACACTCACATTATCTGGCTGTGGTTTGTGAGCCAAGACTCTGAGGAACAGCTCGATCATGCCTCACCCAGCTGAGGACTCTGAGCATAAAGTCTCTCCCCAGCTCATGTCCTTCTTCATTAAGTACCTGTCCAAAAGTAGACGTAGCATAGAATCATTCTTACGATAGGACTGCTGCTACTTTTGACAGGTCTATTACACCAACACTACTCTGAAAGACAGGGAAGCCTTTTAAAAGTAAATAACACCATCCCCAAAGCTCAGGGAAAACAGAAAGGACCAAAGAACATTTAATTCCTTAAAAGCATTCCTCCATACAGCTGCTATAGAGCAAGTGGCTTTTGTTTTAAAACAAGTTTCTAGGGAAGGAGGATGTTTAAAGACATTTTAGAATTACTTTCATAGGAAACAAGACATCGAAACCCAGAAGTGATGCTGATTTGGGGTCAGATATTGTCATTTTATGTCATTTACATTATGCTTTCCAAGTCGTTCCATTTGATTATTTTTTTTTCCTGAGCACAAGTAGTCAGCTTACAGGTCAGAAGACACCAGCAGCATGGTGTCAATGGCTGGTGTTGGCACAGACAGAGGTAGCAATTAAGGGCTTTAATTGGCTGTGCATAAAAACAAGCATTGACAGACAAGAGAAAATGCATCGCTTCTATATTTTTTCAACGTTATCTTCCTTTCCTGTCCTAATGTTTATTCCACCTCATCGCCATGTGGTGCTTCCCCAGCAGCTGATGGGGTGATACTAACACTACCCCTTGCCAGACCAGATAAGGTCTGTGTGCAGCTTGGATTTACTAAAGCCGTGCAAGAGTCACCAGAGACAAGCGGTTCTGAATTGAGTGGACAGGGAACCATTCAGAGAGTGCAGCAAAAATATGCCGGAATTCCCAGAGGGCTCTGAAGGGTCACATATCAAAGCAGAGTTGAATTACATCTTCTCCCACAGCAGAAAAGTGACTTTGAGCAAAACCAAAAACCAAACAAAACCAGTCCCATACATGTTTATAGCAAAGCCATTTGGGCAGAAAACCTTCCCTAGCACTTGAGAGCATTTAAGTCTCTATCTAAATACACCAGAGATGCCCAGAAATCACAGCACCTCACAGCACGGGAACCAACGCTTAGCACAGAAAGCTCTTCCACTGCTTGAACCAAAGGCCACCAAAAGAAAAGCGATTTAATGCAAATGACAGAGAAGCACTGCAGCTTCAGGACTGCGAGGAGCTAAACCACAGCTATAGGGCTACAGAAGGAAAAGAGCAAAGGAAGGAGGTGGTTTCTGGCAAAGCACCAGCCTCTCCCTCCATGCCAACAGTCTCCACTCACCAAGACAGAGGCAGACTGTGGAATTCTCACTCTAGCCCGAGACGCCCAGTTTAAGTAGGTTTTAAGGCCAGAAAGGTGGTGTTTTCATGGCAACATAACTACTAGGCAATAGCAATCTTGCTGTTAAATCCTACTGAAATGAAGGCAGCTGGAGAGGGTTTCCTCTCCTGCTTCATCAGTAAAACACCAGTATCTTATTTCCAACAATATAGGGGCTTTACGACAGATTTGCCAGTCTGCAAAGGACCTTGTTTGTTCCAGGGTTGTGGGCAAACCTGCAGAGCAGCTGCTCTTTGAGAGGTAGCACAAAGACCTAAGAATACGATGGGTTTTGGAAGACGAGTTAAAGTAGCACTTACTCATTTGGCAACCCCAGCGATCACATTCCTTCCTACCTGTGAGACTCCTTCTCCTAACCCCATGCTCATTCCTTCCAGCCACATCCTTTCCTCTTGCCATTACAGAAGTCAATGGTATTAACATGAAGTCTAATGCAGGGCACAATTTAAGCTTAAACTCCTGAAAACAGAGTCCCTGTCATAGTTCCAGTGTTGATGAGGAAGGCGAGTTTACCCTGCTTAGCAAATAGGCCATAGTAGGGCGTGGGAATTTCAAGGCTCCAAGTCTATCCTGTGAATATTATATTCAGTAAGGGTAGTTTGGATACAAGGAAATAGCAATCTGTTCATATAACACACACAGCCATAAAGAAAAGTGGCAATACTTACAGGTAATAAAACTCACTGGCTATTTGAAAACAGCTGCACAAACCACTATTTGAACTATTTCTCTTAAAGTATTTTTCCTTCTATGGAAATAATTTTGCCTCCGATGGTGATGACTCTCTTCTAAACTGTTGCATTTCAAGGCTTTGCGAGCTGGAAGAGGCACTGGCCCTTCTCCCTCATCCATTGCACCAGCCCGAGCCCTTCATGGACATACAACAGACCAGGGAGAAAAGGGCTGGTTTTCACCCTGCACAACAGAGACAACTTCACTGGGCACAAGCTCCAAGGAAGAGGGCCTAGAGAGATGTCAGAAGTGCCAGCAGCTCTGCAGAAAACCCAGTGGCCTGGGTTCAACGTGAGACAAGCAGAGGCACCACGGAGCAATCTTAGACTATCCCAGAAACTCAAAACACTCAACTCAACTCAGCCAAGGAGACCATTCTCCCACAGGGACACAGTCATATATTTTGCAAGTTTTGTACCACATCTGGCCTCCACCATGCTTGCAAACATACAGCACTTTTTAGGAAGACTAACCTTAGCATACATTCCCCGTGTCAGTGATTGCAACATCCTCCCAAGCTCCCTGCAGAGATTCATCTCCCCCTCTTCCCCGATTAAAGGTTTTGTTCATCACCCCATTTCTCCTGAGTTAACGATGACACTCAGTGGCCAGGAGGATTCCCTGCAGTCTATACTCATGCTCTGACACCCAACAGTTATTATTCATTATATACTACACACAGCAACTGTCTTTGGTGAGTTCCAGGATCCTGAGAGAGGGCTCAAATTATACAGAAAGATCATGGAAGAAAAGGATTAAGAAAAAATATGAAAGAAATACATAATCTTTTTTCCAATTGCAGTGCAGAGACCTGAGAAATATTTTCCAACCATCCACATTGAGGCTATAAAAAAGGAAGACCAGAGGAGGCAAAGATGGCTCTAGATCAAATTATTAAACAGGCACATTCAGAGAACATGTAGTCAAAGCAAATCACACCGCTAACACACAAATCCAAACCACAAGCTGAAGAGTTGGGTGTATGTAGTGTAAAGCTCTTGTTCTGTTATCTTCTCCAACCTCCAAGAGACGGAAGAAAAACAACTGCATAAAGTAAAGCTTGAAAGTCTTTCTCTGGAGCTTTGTCCTGTTGTTTTCTTGACACAACAGAATATTTATCTGTGCTACAGTTCTGCTAAGTCGGAGCATGATGGATAACAGAAAGAGAATCAAAAGAAAACACTATTGTGCATAGACAAATAAGTGATGAATTAATTTGAATCCATTCCAAAGCATTTAATGAGAAGGTCTGAAGGATCCCTATCTCTCCAGCAATACAAATCGTGCCAGTACAATGCCTTTCAGTTTTGACCTAGACACAATACTACTCTCTCAAAGAACTAAACATTTGATTTACAGTATTCCTGTGCTGAAAGAAAAACAAGTAATTAGATGTCATGCTTCAGCCATTGTAACATTAGGTATTTCCTAGACTCCGTTTCTCATAGTAATTCTCCTCTTCGCTGAAGTGCTGCACTTATTCTTTTTCAGGAAACAGTTTGACACTTCTTTTTTCAATATATCATCTCTGGACTGTATCTTAGACAGATGCACAAAAAAAACCCAGGAATTATTCTTTCAAATTATTTTACAACGTAATGTACTTGTAATTTGAAGTGCACACATACACTTACAGTATCTTAAACCATGTATTTTACTCCTTCTAACAATAACAATTCTGCTCATTTAAGATAGCTTGCTTTAAAGTGTTTCCATCCTATTTATTTGCAAAGGGAATTAATTTAAATGTTACACAGAATTTTGGGGTTTTCTCTTATCGTTGTGGCATAGCTGTGTTTTCCATCATTCCAGTAAGAGCATCAGTAAGATATACCTTGTTATTAAACATTATTAGAGCTGCCAAGTCAAGCATGCAAAAGACAGGAAACGCAAGAATTCGGGTTTGGCTCCCAGTAAGTGCACATTACAATACTAACTTTATAATACGATCTGCCTTTTGAGTGCTCTGAATTTTTTTATGATCAGAACCACACCCCCCTGAGCTTAATTTAGGCAGACTGAACGCACCCCTGTAACATCCCACATCCTTCCGCTGCCTACAAGTGTGCTCAGGGACCAACCTGACAGTGATGAGCAGGTGTGACTGTCCCCACAGATGACTGCTGGAGGAACCTCAGCAAATAAGACACCAGAATATCAAAGTACTCAAAATAAGGGACATGTCACTGAAAACCGTTTGGAAAAGCCATCATTCAAGCAAATTCCCCAGCATCATGTCAGAAGTCAAATTTGGAGGGGCATGAACAGGCAAGGGGGCTCCCTGCAATAAAGCCCCCTCCAGTCACCCTGCAGGGGTGGCTCAGGTGCCACCTAGCCCACGATAAGAGCCACAAAACACTCAAAAATACTTAAGGGCAGAATTTTAGAGGCACTGATGGCTGAGGCTGAAGAAGTCTCATCTAGGTTTCAAGTTCTCAGAATAAAATAACACAGCTCAGCAGTGACAGGCAGATTGCATGCCCTCGCAGTCACTGGGCCTTTCTTGAAGCTAAAGATGTTTTATAATTAATCTCTTTAAGATGAATAGCAGCCTAGAAAACAGCATCCTTAATCCTTGCCCTTCCTCCCCATTTACCATTCTAATGATGGAAAAGTGAATTTAAATGCTCCAGTGTAATCAGATTCACTGACAAAAAAACATTTCCAATCATTAAACAGACATTTAAACTACAACTCAGAAGGACTCCAGCTGCCAAAATGGGAGAACTCAATTTTGCAAAGCTCCAACACATTAACATAAATCCCTGCCAGATTAATCAACTAAGAAAGCCAGCAAAATAACCCAAAGTGTGACTTTTGCAAGTCCTCAGCTTCCCAAGGAAGACTCCTGCAGGATTTATGCCAGTCAGGAATTAAGCTCAGGAAGGAGCTGATCTCTTTACAAACATCTGCTGATGAAAAGTCACCACACTAAGCCTCCTGCCCCGGTTCCACAGGACGTATTAGCCAAACAGGTCACTTTATTTACACAGCAAGTGCTGTGCATTTAATTGCGTAGCAAGACCATGCTATCCAGGAATTACAGGCTACCTGCCAACTAATTATTTCTTCTCTTTCCCCCATCCTCAAGCCTGCAGCTGCTACATAACAGTGATCACACTTTGCCTTTATTCAAACAAGCTACAATAAATACACAGTTAACCAAGACTATTTAGCAAATAATAGCTGCTATTGTGGTAACTACATGTACGTATAGCTGGGAAAATTAGTGCTTATGGTATTTACTTCCTAAGATCCACATGGCTGCTGGATGGAAAGCAACTGACGGTCCATCAGAGGTTGAACTTGTTCCTCAGGCCTTTCTTAGCTCAGAAAGATAGTAAATCATAGAATCATAGAATGGTTAGAGTTGGAAAGGACCTTGAAGATCATCCAGTTCCAACCCCCCTGCCCTGGGTGCTTTCCCCACCAGCCCCTGATCCACGATGGAGCTTTTCTGTCGAGCCCAGCCACCCCACCGTGTCGCGCAATCAGGACACGGGTACAAATTCTCTCCTTTCCCACTCCATCTTTCAGAAGCCAAATTTATTTCCTGAAAACACAGCAATTTATCCTCCTCCCTTGCGAATTCTGTTTGAAAACTGCACCCTGGGATCCTGCATTGCATCAAAGTGAAACGAAAAGATAAGCAGAAAATAAAGAAATAATCCAAATAGACACCACAGGGGTTGAAGAGGTAAGAAATACATACTGTGCAACAGCATAATAAAAAGATTTTATACTTAGTATTATACCTCTAGAAATCAAAGCACTTCACAATGGTGGTAAACCTTACAATTATTTTTTTTTTACAGCAGAAAGACTGAGGCACGGCAAAGAATTCCTCCAAACCCCAGCAACCCACTAGCAACATCAGGAATCGCATCAACTCCCCACAGCCACTTTACTGCTCCATGCCCAAGCCTGTGTCATCTGAGGACACCAAATAACTGACAGGTGACTGGGAAAACTGAAATACAGGGAACAAAGAGGAAGAAATGACAGATTTGCATTATTCAGTTACTCTGCATGGCACCCAATTCTGCTAACTTTAAGTAACTGCAGTACCTACATCTTCATTGGACCTAGTCAGAGTGAGATGAACCAAGTCCAAAAGCGCCTTTTTTCTGCCCTAATTTTCAATTCAAATTATCTGAACAGTCACTGACACAGATGTTGACACTGCCAGCATTTAAACTTGACTGGATGAGAGTTTTGTGCCAGACCTCTGTGTATTTCCCCATGCAATAATAATACCAAGATAATAAATACACCTCTCAAATCATCCCTGTTGATACAGAGAACTGGGCAAATATTTACCCAAACTCTAACTCCTAAACCTTCTCATTGGATCCAACAGTTCTCCCTTCCAAATGAATAATGACGACAGGAAAAAGAGGGATCGTTATAGATTAATATATATATATGTATGTATATATATATATTATTTCTCTTGTTCTTTTCAGCCAAAATTACTTTTGGAAATAAAGCACTGAAAATAAGACACTGTTCAGCCAAACCCTACAAAAGTTTGTGTTTGACGAAAACCAGGTTGCTCCTAGTTGTCAGACAAGAAGCTAAAATGGTTTGGGGATCTAGACTCTTTTTTAAAAATAAAAAATCCAGCATTCCACCAGAAAGTGTCACCAGCACTGCTAGAGGTGAGTAGGTGCGACATGCTGCCTCCCAACACTGATGAACTGGGAAGGAAAGCAGGACAAAGGTGGGCTGGAGATGGCCCTCACAGTGGGTCACACCATATCTAGGCAGGACACGCCGTTGTCTCAGCTCCAGAGCATGCCCACGGGTAAAAAGAAAACACCAACTAGTTCTCCACAGGCAACCATCTGTTCTCCAGTCTTTTCTCATCAGTGCAGCAACGCAGACATCTAAAAAAAATAATATATATACATATATACAAAGGCACAAGATACCCCAAGTATTAGAAGTTCTTTGTTTTGCAGCATGAACACACTGTGCAGACCACTGTGAGCTTACACCAACCTCCCGGCACCAAGGAGTCAGAAACACTTGAATTCCAACAAGTGACACATCTCTTGGGCATCACGGAACTTCAGTTGCTCCAGCAGCATCCACAGGGAGCTGTGCCAGAATATGTGAACTGGCTTGATACACAGATTGCTTCAGGACGTTTCTGAACTGTCCAAGGCCGCTTCCATACCCGTACTAGAAGTGCAGAAGAAGCTCTGTGAAGTATCACTTTACTTTTTCCTTGGGATCATTTTGAATTAAACTGTTTTAAGGCCATTCAAGGCAAAAAAAAAAAAAACCTGTTCAAACAAATGGTTCCAGCTGTAGCATCTGCCCAGATAAATTTTCTGCTTGGGCAGTGAGGCCAACCGGACGCTGACAAAGAGGTCCAGGCTGACCCAAATTCAGGAGAAGGGCCAGCTGCCAGAAATCCTTCTCCCTCCAGAGACACTGGCAGCATCCCCACAATTCTGTCCGGTCCAACCCTACACTGATCATTCCTGGATGTCCTCACCGTATCGTACAAACTTTGTGCCAGTTTGTTGGGGTTTTTTTAAGATTTGTAGAAAAAGCCTTAGCGGGACTGCAGCAATTTGAGGCTACAAATACAGTTTGAGCAAAGGCTCAGCAGGGAAGCAGACATCAACACAGCTTTAGGGCTAACACAGTGGCAACTCTTGTTATGGAGCACAGAAAGAGTTAAATAGGGCTAAGATTTCTCACTGCCCCCAAACCTGTAAAATTAACAAATAGCAGACATTTCTAGGCTGAGTCAGAGTATCAGCCTGGAGGGAATTTATATCCTTGAGTGAAGCCATAAGAAGATGTACTTATGCAACACCCTATACACCACCGAAGGGCTCCAGGTGCTGCTTTAATGCCTTGTAAGCTTCCAAGCTACAGAGCACTTCGTATTTACACACATCCCCTTCATAACCTTCAAGATTTCCTGGGATTTTAACACAGCATTAAATGCATGCTATTTTACTAATGTATTTTATTTAAGAAGAATCAAAATGTAATTTCATGCTGTGTTGGCATATGACTTCATTGCTTTATCAAAATTAAGAAGAAAAAAAGCATCATGTTCCTCTTCACCACCTTTTTCATCATATTATTTAACAAAATAAACTTCATATATAAGAGCTGAAAACAACAATCCTGCAGCAAGCAGGGCCAGCCACACAGCCATGTGATGTCCCCTCACCACCCTATGATGTTGTGTTATTTCATTTACTCAGACAAGCAGAAAGCACAAGGCAGAGCTGGTGCAGCACCTCAGGCTGACGAAACCCACGGCATCTCTCGGGCAAACTGCTCCTGGCTGCTGGTACCTCACCACTCACTCACAGACCATCCAACCAAAACACTCCACAAAGTCTTTTTGTTGTTAACAATGGACTGAATTAGGAAAGAATGTGCCTTCAAATGAGCTCAACAGCTTATGAAAAGTACCCTAGGAAAACTGTCTTATATGATTAGGGCAGCTGTAGCTGCATAACTGGATGAGAACCTAAGTTTTAACATCAACGAGGTCAACCTTTAGTGTATTTGGTCTTTGCAACTGGTCAGATTTCTCTCTCTATCCCAAAACTCTCATGTTGTAGATACATTACAATAATAATGCAGACCTGCAACCCTTGTCTTGACCATCAGGTGAGGGATGGTGTGAGGGGCATCCGCACCGCCTCACGCATCTCTGCTACACGTGTCCGTCCAAGCGCCAGGTTCAGCAGTGCCTACATGGCAGCAGCGAGCCTAGACCAGGTCTGTGCTTATAAACCTACATCAGTCATTTGGGGAAGGATCTCCAAGGGCGAAATGTCGTGATGAAAAATTATTTGGTATTCATCCAAAGCTGAAACAAATCAGTCTCACTCAAGCCAGGACACCTCACCCTTGAATTCCCTCCAGGCAAGATCAGCAGCAGATGATACAGTGTCACACTTTATAAATGTCAAATAACAGGGCCAAACCAGCTTCTGCCTTCACCAATTATAAGGGACGAGGGGCTGCTGTACTCATCTGCTTTGGTCACCCCTGTTACCCAAGCCAAGGAGGTCACCAGGAGTCACTCTAGGTTGAAATTGTCAAGAATAATCCTTTTACTACTTGGGAAAAGCACATTTTTCCGAGCTGCTTTCCTTTGGAAAAGGTTGTTTTATTTATACCAATTATGCACTAGTTTTTTGCACACCTCTGGAAAGTTGCAAAAAGCTGTGTTTAAAACTGACTTTCAACAAGCTGACAGAAGAGAAGAGAACAAGTCAGTATTTCTTTAATTATGTCCCAGCTAGAGAGCCCAAAAATGAGGCACTAGAGCACCTGCGGCTTTACGGTAAGCCTCCATAGTTGGAGGTTGGAGGGTTTTAATTGGAATCATGAATCTGAGGAAGGAAACCTGCAGCCTGTCTGGGTAAGCTGTAACGGACAAGGAATGAGCCAGGCAGACCTCCCCATCATGTGAAGGCACATTTCGTTTTCAGCCACAGGAGGGGAACCCAGCAAAAAACCAGGCTCCGTGATTTATCCAGCCTCAGTGATTTATCACACCAGAAAGCACTGCAGAAGCAACACACATCAGGGGGCTGGAGCCCCTCTGCTGTGAG
>VZRU01017883.1:86578-101173 GCA_013398155.1 Pedionomus torquatus | reverse complement strand
GAGGGAAAAAAAAAAAAAAAAAAAAAAAAAGCCTTAACTTTAATTTCTCCTTCTCGCTCAAAATCATGAGCCAAGTGGCAGGATGGTTTTGGGAGAGTAGTTTTTTATTTCCCCTCCGCTTGTGCAAAGTTGGGGGTATTAATGGGGTGGTGGAGTCTTAATTCTTGCCATTTCTCACAAGGGGAGTGTGGGGGAAGTGAGTGGGGTACCGAGATGTTACTGGGAGCTTCTGGGAGCAGAGTGGGGAATGAAGGGAGCAGCGAGGCTGATTTTTATCTAAGGATCAGTGGTTGTGCTAGAAAGAAAATGGAAAGTGGCAGACTGGCAGCAGTTCTCTTGCGATCGTTTGGGCTGCTCTTGTGATGAGTATTCTACCTGCATCTGTTATCAATTAACTCCAAACTATTCATCTGATTAAGTGGAACATTTAATAACCGCTCAGAAATTGGGGTATGTCCCAAATTGAAGTTGCTCTGATGGGATGGTAGAGCGGCAGAGCATTTCTAATGCAATTAAGGGTCTGTTCATCCAGGTATTTTAACTCTGGGCTTGTGCTGGGGCAGGATGCCTGTGTAGGAGGAGCAAAGAGGAGTAGAAAACGTTTTGTTGCTCAGTGGAGTGGAACTAATGTTGATAAAACAGCCTTTAGATGTTGGACTTCTTGACTACTTAGTACTTAATATTGGTGTCATTAATATTAAAGCATTCCTTTTTTCCCCCCCTTTTCTTCCCATTTAAGTTCTTAGGCTCTTTTTGGGAGGGAAAGAGAACTTGGAGAGAATTGTTTTGCTGGGAGTTCCCTCTAGTGTGTAGACAAGAAAAATTGGGATCTGACTCAGGGATCTGATACAAAAGGGATAAAAGGCAGCAGTTTCTTCTTAACCGGGGACAGGCTGGACAACCCGGAGGCACCATCCGGCTGCTGAATATGGTCCTCAGGCCACTGGTGTCACTCTGTCACCTAGAAATAGTATAGCCCTCATACTACAATCCCTTTTCAGATGCAAGAAGCAGGGAGAGGCTGGTAATTAAGATGTGGATGGCACTTTCCCCACTCCATGCCCCATCCCTCCCTTTTTCTTTCTATTTTTTTTTTGGTGTCTGAACCAAAAGTTTTTTGATTTGGAGAATAAATTGCAGGCTCCTGCTCTGTTATTTGCTGAATAACTTTCTTGCCAATAAGGGTATGTTATAATTACGTTGTCTAAATTGCAAATGTCTATCCAGAATTGGTTTTCTGGTGATTATTCGTTACAGAAAATAGCCAATATAATCAAATTGTGGTGCATACACAAGGCTGATTCCTTTCCTGCAGGATTTTCCCCTTAAAAGCTGCCTCAGGAGCTTGAGCAGCCTTTATCCTTCTTCCCCAAACTGGAGATGGGGTTATTCCTGCAAGTACAGGGGCGTGATCTTTTTATCACTGGTTTTAGCAGGGGGAAAAAAAAAAAAGAACAACCAACTTCTAAGTGAGGTTTGATGGATCCAGATGCGACGGCAGAGGGATGCGCCCGCTCCGAGTCCTGTTCAGATGCAGGAATCCCCCGTTTCCCAACAGCCTTTTACTCCCAGCTCTCGCTGGTCGTCTGTTTGACGTCTTGCAGGATGAGGCCTTTTCTCAACTCTCCTTTTGTGATGAAAGGCAGGTGAGTAAGTGCTTGCGGTTGTGAACCTTTCCTCACCCTTGCAAAAAAATCAATGCCGTTGCCCTCCTTGGCTGCAGCAGCTCTTGTTCAACACCGTTGGACTGGTGAAGCGTTCGCCCTGCCTGGGCATTGGGCATGACAGCGCTGTCTTTTCTTATTCCCCTGGCTTTTTCTCTAGGAAAAACTAGAAATAAGTGCTTAAGATTAATATTTTTTTTTTTTAATTATTTCTTTCTTTTAAGGTCAAAGATGGACATTGATGGGGTGGATGTATGGATGGGGAGCTGCTCCGTGCCTGTTCGGAGCAGTGGTTTTATGGTACGCTCCGACAAGGAGGAGAATTGGGGGTTTTTGGGGAGTCTCTCGTGCCACCCTTCCTTCCCCGCAGCCCTGCAGAGGGCACTCGTGCCCCTCGCATTTCCCTGGTCCACCTTTTTCTGGTTATTGATGGCCTAATTTCGTCTTTATGTGAAAGAAAGCAGATATCAAGTAATTTGCAGCAATAACCTGCTAATGCTGGGCCAGTATCAAAACTCCCATGTTCATTTCAAGTGGCAGATAAAACACTAATATATAATTATCCTTGCAAATTGGATTGTTTTAAATAACCAAAAGGCTATGGCCAGGAGAAAACTATCCCATTTCCCTTGAGTTACTATTGCAGTGTAATTGCTGCGTTCAATCAATTTCCTTGGCATTAGAAATTCCATCACAATCAACATTAAGCTTTATTCATTGTGATGGCTAAGAGCCGGGCCATTTCTCCTCTTTTCCTTAACTGGCAAAATTAATCAGGGAAAAGATTTTAAACATTTACCCGTGCGAAAGAGGTCAGCTCTGCCACTATATTGCTCAGCAGATAAGGGGGCTAATAAAAAGAAAATTGAATTACTAATGATCGCCAGGAACAGAGTATATAAAACCTGGCAATCGCCCGGTTCAGGAAAAAGGAGAATCAATTTTCTTCGGACAAGGTGCGCTCATTTTTTATTTTGGCGCATATTATCAGCAATTTAATTTGAAAGCGCATAAACAGGAGGAAACAGTTAGAAAATAATGAGCCTGAAGGTGTAAAATGCTGCAGGATATATGCTGTACACAATTTATTTGGCACAACAGATAATCACTTTAATTGAATTCAAAACTGCATTGTTCAGCAGCAGCGCGGGGCTGCCCGCCTCGCCCCGGGGGGAATTACAGAATATTACAAAGATGTGGGCAAAAAAGCTTCTCTGTGTCTTTTTTTTCCCCTCCATAATGTCCCTTTCCAGGCAGGGCTTCTCAGCCGTGGGGTCGGGATTGCTTAGGCACGGTCACAGCTGAAAGCAGAAGATGCAAGAAAGCGAGAAGCAGGTTTCTCTGGGGACTTTGCCTTAGTGTAATGCCACGTATATTTGTTTCTTAAATAATTTGGGGGTTGATGGTTTTAGAGCGAGGGCGTCGTGGAAACATACGGGATTGAAACCGGTCGTGTCGTCTCCTGCTTCAGATGAACTTGTTTTGCTGGTGTCCCAACTGAACCTCCAGAGTTAAAAGCTTAACTACCTCCTCCTGCTTGTAGTGATCTCCTCTGGTCTGTGTCTTTAACTAGTTTTTTTAACTAGTAGCTTTTGGATGATGCCTGGGAGAGGTGGGTAGTGGAGAAGAAATGCTTTTGCTGCTGTGGGTCGGGGTGGTTGCCACGTGCAGGATGTCTCAATTTTCTTTGGACGTGAAAGTACGTGAATTTCTGCAGTTCTTTGGGTTGGGAGAGCAGAGCGGACTCGTGCCAAGGTGGGAATAATGCTGTTACTGAGTACTTTGCCTTTTCGGAGCTCTTTGGAGGCATTAATTAATAAACTGGTGGTTTGGTGAGGTGGCGCAGGAGGGGCCGTGTTGCCACCTCCTTGGCAAAGGAAGCCAAATAGATGGGGAACTGCAGCGACAACCACACTCTGACCAGAGCAAGAGTAAATTTGGAGCCCATCCTTCATTGCATCTGCTGTGTGCACAGTGAGGAGACTGTTTTCTGTGTTTTTCCCCCCCTTTGAAACATTCCTTTCCTGCTTATCTTTGCCTTTCTCGTGCTCCAGATTGAGATAAGACAGCGATTCGTGTTAGCGGTTTCCTGCTTGTCCTCTCTTGCCACCACCAGTGTTGAAGCTGCTTTCTCTGAACGTGCAGAATAGAAGGAAATCCTGTTTATATTTGCTTTTTTTCCAGAGAGAAATTCTGTAAGGATTCCTTCCTAAGACACGCTTCACCCTGCTTCCTGCAGAAGAGTTTCTACATCTCTTTGATTTCGATCAGAGCAATGCTCACCTTCCAAAAACGGTCCCTAACCCCTAATTTCTCTTTTTTTATCTTGCCCAAAAATGTGAGCCGTGTGGCAGCAGGGTGCTGGGGACAGGCAAAGGGGTTCTTGCTCGGGGAGGGGAAAAAAGCTGGCGGCAGAAGTGGAAGGAGCTGGTTTGCATTACTTGTGCCTGGGCGAGTGTAGAAAGTAAACGGGGCATAAATGGCGAGGAGTAAGTTATGGCCGGCATCCGAATGCTCAGCTGCTGTTAATTTTATTGACACTGGGTGTTTGTATCCCTCTGGCAGCTTTGAAAAATCTCAGCAGTGGATTTTTATTCCCTCTTCTCTTTATTTTTTTTATTTTTTTATTTTTTTGCTTCTGAAGTGAAGGCCACTGAGTAAATATTTCTAATGAGGAAGTTCCTATTGGGGTACTCTTTTTGTTAATTATTACTATTTTAAGGTATATTCCTTGTTGTTTTTTTTTTTTCTTTTAATTTTCAGTGATTTGCAAGGGTGTTGTTGCTGCTTGGGAGGTGACAGCTCAGATCACATAACGTATGATTTAAGCTGGTGCGACACCTCTTATGTTTTATTAGAAGGAGTTGGAGGTGACCATCCCTGTCCTTGATGAGAAGCCCTTGGATCGTGCTCGATGCCGCTCAGGACCTCTTGGAGTTCCTCACGTCTTTTCTCCTCTGCTCCATCATCGTCTTTGGGAGCAGATCCTTCCGAACTTATCCCACCCCTCGGCAGGTTTGCCTCTCGAGGCCGACAAGGCTAATGTCATCATGCTGTCAGACGTAGGTTTGACCTTGCCCATAAATCATGACGTTGTCAGGTCTCGCTTTTGCTGTCTTGTCCTTGGGAGCCAGGGGTGGAGCGTGGCTGGCGAAGGGGCCTGTTCACTCCTTCGCAGTAATTGGGAAAAGTTCACATACTTGGCTTTTTGCCGGGGCCCCAGTTACGTCAGTCTTCGTAAGTAACGGTTTTGGGTTTCTGGCTTTACTTGGCATTTACAGGTGACTCGTCCCAAGCTGCAAGAGGAGCTGGAGGCAGCCAGCAGCGGGGATTCTGCTTTCAGAGCCCTCTTTTAAAAATAACGGGTTGCTTCGAGTGAGGGAAGTCAGCCTTGCAAACCGAGGAGGTGTCACCATGTGGCCAGCTTTCTCCTCCCCGGCTCTTGGCTCCAGCATTGGGGTTTGGGGTCAGTTAGTGACTGCAACAGGGGGAACATCCAGGCTGAAACGTGACAGAGGTGTAATCTGAAGGTGTGCAGATTCAGATGATGTATTAGGAGGAACTTCTTTGCTGTGAGGGTGGTGAGGCACTGGCACAGATTGCCCAGAGAAGCTGTGGCTGCCCCATCCCTGGAGGGGTTCAAGGCCAGGCTGGATGGGGCTTGGAGCAACCTGGTGTAGTGGGAGGTGTGGACCAAGCGATGAGGATCTGGGGAGCAGTATAACACCACTCTGTTCTTCATGTAGAGTTGCTTTGAATTATTCTTAATTTCTGTGTCAACTCTCTCTCCCTTTTCCTGCAGAGTTCAAATTGTGCTCAATATAATGTTGAAAATCACCTCTTGATGTCTTGATGCCTGTCTCACAGAATCACAGAATGAAACGGGGTTGGAAAGGGACCTCTGGAGATCATCTAGTCCAACCCCCTACCAAAGCAGGTCGGTCCTTCTAGAGCAGGTTGTACAGGAATGTGTCCAGGCAGATTTTGAACGTCTCCAGTGATGGGAGACTCCACCACCTCTCTGGGCAGCCTTTCCAGGGTTCTGCCACCCTCAAAGTGAAGAAGTTCCTCCTCATGTTTGGATGGAACTTGTTATGTCCAAGTTTGAGTCCGTTTCCTTTTGTCCCTGTGTCCCCTGGTCCAGAGTCTCTCCCGTACTGGTGTGCTGTGCCAGCTCCCGTGTGATTGTGAAATTCTGTTAGTAGCGAGCAGCTCTTTGGGGCACGAGGATATTTATGTGCTAACAGGAAAAATATTTGGCTTTGGGGATGCGTGACATCCTTTCATTGGCTATGACCCTTGATATTTTCAAGCCCGTGGGGGGCTTTTCTAAGAATTCAAACCTTTCAGGGACGGCGTGAGTGTAGAACAAAAATAGAAAGGAGAAAAAAAAAAAAAGAATAAAAAAATAAAGTAGGAAACAGAGCAGTGGGTCTTAGCAAAGCGGCATGTGCTCATGCCCTCATCCTCCTGGGGCTTGTGTCGTGCCACTTCTTGGCCAGTGCCTGGAACCCGTTACCCCAAATAGCACATCCCTGGCATCGGGATGGCACGGTGTAATTTCGGTTGTCGGCGCTTGTTGAATGCTGGATGTCTCCCCTTGCTGTTATTTTTACGGTGAAGCCGGTATTTGTTGCTGGAAGGGCAGAGAGTTGATAAAAGAAAGTTGATCGAAAGCTAGATAGCAAACTCTGTGAGCCAGCAATGAGCCCTGGTGGCCAAGGGGGCCAGTGGAATCCTGGGCTGTGTAGGGGAGAGTGTGGCCAGGAGGTGGAGGGAGGTCATTCTCCCCCCTCTGCTCTGCACTGGTGAGGCCACAACTGGAATACCACCTCCGGTTCTGGGCTCCCCAGTTCAAGGGAGACGGGGAACTACTGGAGAGAATCCAGGGCAGGGCAACGAAGATGGTCAAGGAATTGGAGCATCTCCCTGATGAGGAAAGGCTGAGGGAGCTGGGACTCTTTAGCTTGGAGAAGAGAAGGCTGAGGGGAGACCTTATCAATGCTCACAAGGATCTGAAGGATGGGTTGAAGGAGGATGGAGCTGAAGTCTTCCCAGTGGTTCCCAGTGATGGGAGGAGGGGCAACGGGCAACAAGCTGGACCATAAGTTCCATTTGAATATGAGGAGAAACTTCTTTACAGTGAAGGTGCCAGAGCTCTGGAAGAGGCTGCCAGGAAGGGTGTGGAGTCCCCTTCTCTGGAGATCTTCAAGACCCACTTGGTTGCCATCCGGAGGTGATGTCCTCTGGGCAACCTTGCTTCAGCAGGGAGTAGGACTGGATGATTTCTAGAGGTCCCTTCCAACTCCTGCAATTCTGTGATAAAGAGTCTACCTTTATGGCTTGGGTTATTAAAGAATAGAGGCTGGATGCTGCTGTGATCACTTGACGAATGCAGAGTGTGTGATTTCGGTGCTGTTTGGGTCCTTCCCTTTTTGCTTTACGTGGTTGAACGCTGAAAACTTCGCTTGTAGTTCTGAGCTGGGTCTGTCCTTAGCAAGTGCTCGCGTGAACGGGTTTGTCTGCAGCTGGATGCTCAGGGGTCCTACCGAAGCTTTTCCAACCGCTTTCGACTTGTCTGGCTCTTCCTGCTGCTCTGAATTACGCTGAATTTCTGTGCCACTGCCTCTTAGCCCCTTGGTTGTCTTTTCTTAGGCCTTTAAAGTAAAAATAAGAAAAATAAAAGCGGGTGTTCAAGGCAGTTAGAGAAAAATGAAAATACTCTGTAACCTGAAGCTCTCTGACAAACTCCTTTTTTCTTTTTTGTGTCTGCCTTTTGCTATTTTCTTCTTTCTGTTTTCCCTTTTTTCTTTCCTCCTTTTGCTGTTTTCTTTCACCTAATGCACAAACTGACTGAAATGACTGTTGTTTCCATGCTGGGAGCCGATGCCATCGATGGTCACCGTGTGGCTGACCAGAGAATCCTCCACGGTGCTGTCAGGATTCCCCAAATCCCGCCCCAGCAGATGCTCGGCTCCCTGTAAAACCTGGGTAGGTTTCTCTGTTCTGCTTTCTGCTTCCCGTGTTTCTCCAAATCCCTATTTACAAGTCTTTTTATTATTATACTTTTTTTTTTTCTTCCTAAATTTTCTTTTGCAAACACTTCCCACTTGATTTTTTTTTTTTTTTTCCCCCAGTAACAACTTGCAATCTTTGTAGGGTGAATCCTCTTTATTGCCCCTGAGCTGAGTTAGAAGCTGCTCATCCGAGGACTCTCCCAATCGCTTGGCGCGCTCTATAAAGCGGCAGAAATGAATAATACCCCTCAGAATATGTAGCAGATGCGTGAGTGCACCTGGGGTAAGTGCTTTGCGGACTCGACAACGTCTCACGAGCCCTGCAAAACTTGTGCTGTTGCAGCAGCTTTTTGGCGGCTTCAAGTTTCTGTTTTAGTCGAAAGGCTGGTGGTGGTGGTCAGGAAAACGGGTTTATTTCAGTTGCCGACAGGGATTTTGCTATCACCCGCAGGAAACTGGAGTTTGAGGAACGTTTTGTCCTCCCTTTGTGCCTCTCCATAATCTACACGGTTTGGGGTTTTTTTTGCCAGACTTCTATTTTCGGATGGTGCTCGGGGTTGTTTTGGATAGTATCAAGGAAGATGGGGCAGGGGGTGGGTATTGTGTGGGTGGGACTGTTGAACTGTGGGTCCAGGTCATAGAATCATAGAATGGTTAGAGTTGGAAGGACCTCAGAGATCATTGAGTTCCAACCCCCCTGCCCTGGGCAGGGACACCTCCCACCACACCAGGTTGCTCCAAGCCCCATCCAGCCTGGCCTTGAACCCCTCCAGGGATGGGGCAGCCACAGCTTCTCTGGGCAACCTCTTCCAGTGCCTCACCACCCTCACAGCAAAGAATTTCTTCCTAATACCCAATCTAAATCTCCCCTCTTCCAGTTTAAAACCATTACCCCTTGTCCTATCACTCCACTTCCTNGCTGCTTTTGATGCAGCCCAGGATGGGGTTGGCTTTCTGGGCTGCCAGCGCACACTGCCAGTTTGTGTTGAGCTTCTCATCCATGAGCACTCCCAAGATCTGGTCTCAAAACTGATCTCACATGTTATTAGCCCTTAAGCCTGCCCTTGGGGGGTCTCTGGTGGAAAAGGGCACAAAAGTATTTTGAGCCTTAATGTGGGCTATGAACTCCTGCATTGGTCATGATGGTGAAGCACAGGCTGTTCCTTGCTGCACCAGCAGGTATCTTGGGACATCTTGTCCTCATGTGGGACAGAGAGTGCCCAGGCAAACATGTGTCTGCGGGTGGGATGTGCCGCATAAGTTCAACTTCTCCTTGAAGGTCCTCCCCAAAACATGCAAGGTCTCTGCAGTAAAACCAACCAGAATGGTGTGTGTTGGCCTGGGTTAAAAAAGAAAGTGCTGTCCTGAAAGAGAAATTGGGAATGACTGAGCTTAGAATTGTAGAATGGTTCAGGTTGGACCTTAAAGACCATCTAGTCCAACCCCCTGCCATGAGCAGGGACACCTCCAACCAGACCGGGTTGCTCAAACCTCCATCCAACCTGGCCTTGAACCCCTCCAGGGATGTGGAATCCCCAACTTCTCTGGGCAACTTGTTCTTGTCTCCAGCTTATTGAAAGGTGCGACGCTGCTGCGTAACCAATGGCTTCTGGTCGTAGGAGAGAAGCATCCCGGTTTCCTTGAGAGGTAAGAGGAGGTCCAGCTCAGGAACTGTGTTGAGAAGGTCCAGAGTCTTAGCACCCTGCCTTCACTGGAGGGGCTGCAGAGCTTTGTGTGCTGTAGGATGCTCTGGTGCCATCTCCTGGTAGCCTCAACTGAGCTTTTTTGGGGTGAGAAGGATGCCCTTGAGTCTAAGGGCACAGGTAGAACAGATTCTTTGGGGGGGGGAGGGGAGAAAAAGGAAATAACTCTCTTCTTTTGAAGAATAGAGCAACCTCTTGTCCAAATGGTGTGTTTTTTCTTGGCTGGGTCGTGGTGACTGGGTTGATTGGTGAGCTTAATCTAACGATGATGACTCTGAGATGGTTTCCTTGCAAGGCAGTTGTTTGCTCAGTTATTAGGAAAGCAAGATGCTGGGCGGGGAAGTGTCCGTTATCAGGAGAAAAAATCAGAAGGGGGGTTCGATAGGGTGAAACGAGTTCATCTGAGATCCCGCTCTGCGTGTATATACGGGTGTATGTGGTTTTTAAAATAAGATTTACTCTACTATCTCAACATTAACTGGGGCGTTTTACAGTGCTCCCCTTCTGTGAGCTTCCGCGATTCATCATTTCCCTGCCAGCCTGCCGTAGTGGCTGTTAGATTTTACTACACCAAACACTGTGAAAGGGCATTAGAGCAGTTAAATCCGGAGTCTTGCTTTCATAAGGAAAAAAGAAAATGCTGAATTAGGCAATGGAAAAGGCAACCACAGCGATACTTTAATCTTGCATAAATTATCAGAAGAGTCAGAGGCTAGCAATTTTATGTATTGTTACAGCTCTGCTAATTAATTATTCCAGAATAATTGAGGTTTTGAAGAACCAAAGTTTGGGCTGTTTTCTGTCTTAATGGACTACAGTATTTACTTTCGATATGGCAGTTGTATTTTATTTTATTTTATTTTTTTTCTTTTTTTTTTGTGACCGTGCTGTTGTTTTACCCTCCCAACCATGGGGTTAATGGCTTAAGTTTCCCAAACATGTACAGTCTAAATGATAACCAAAGAGGGGAAATACCCCTCCACGAATTGTCGGTGGGGTTGAACTCGCAGTGTTGGCTTTGGAGCGAGACATTCCAGGGAAAAAGTTGAGTCTCCACCATGAATATTGGAAGGATGAGGTGCTCTAAAGAAGCAGAGGAGGGGGCTCTAAAATGATCGATAAATTGAGATGGAATGGGCAAAATATATATTGATTGATTCTTTCAAATAGATAGTGAAATTCTGACCTTGTCGAGATGGTCTGGCTTTATACTTCAGGGTATGTATATTTTAAACCCCAGTGTTTGCTTTGGCTCATTTTGGGGCTAGAGTGACAGGTTTCTGTCTCTTCCAATGAGTATAGATGAGTGTAGATGAGTATAGATGAGTATAGATGAGTGTAGATGAGTATAGATGAGTATAGATGAGTATAGATGAGTATAGATGAGTATAGATGAGTATAGATGAGTATAGATGAGTATAGATGAGTATAGATGAGTAAAGAAGGGAGCAGGGGGATTTGGTAAACTATTATATTAACACATTGATGTTAACATTCTGGTCATCTGACAGAATTAATGACATTTATTTAATTTCTGAGTTAGGGATCAAACTGAAGACAAATTCCATTGGTGGAAAATGAAAGTTACAAACCTTTTAGAAGTGGAACAGTGAGACTCGTTGTCACGTAAATAATTTCTTCACAGTTGGATTGTTTTCTTAATGTCATGCTTCGTAAATCACAAGATGAGTAGAGGTCTCTGCCAGCTGATTAAAAAAAAAAAAAAGAAAAATATTATTTTGCCCTCTTTTCATGTGCTTAAAACAAAATAGTGGTGCTTTGGCCTGGCACACCTCATTCTGGAGGGACCCTTTTCTTGGAAAGTGGAGGGAGACAATTGAGGGATGCCTGGAGAAGAAAAAAATGCAGATTGGAGAGGATGATCAGGGCTGCTATAGTTGGGATGGCATTAAATATGTAGTATTTAAATCACATCTGGGGTTTGCCTAATAATAATTTGGGAGCCTACAGGAGAGCAGGAGAGGGACTCTTTGCCAGGAAGTGTAGTGATAGGACAAGGGGTAATGGTTTTAAACTGGAAGAGGGGAGATTTAGATTGGATATTAGGAAGAAATTCTTTGCTGTGAGGGTGGTGAGGCACTGGAAGAGGTTGCCCAGAGAAGCTGTGGCTGCCCCATCCCTGAAGGGGTTCAAGGCCAGGCTGGATGGGGCTTGGAGCCACCTGGTGTGGTGGGAGGTGTCCCTGCCCAGGGCAGGGGGGTTGGAACTGCGTGATCTATGATTCTATGATCTTTAGGGTCCCTTCCAGCTGGAACCATTCTATGATATCACTGCTTGAGAGGATCTTTAATCTAGCTGGTAGGTCTAAGTTACCCTGATGATCCCACACTACAGAAAACGAAGGTCTTTTTTATGGACTCAAATTAATCTTATCTTCACAAAACCGAGTGTTCCACTTAGCACGATTGCCTCGCAGTAGCCCCGCTGTGGCTGTCCCTTGCTTTATTTTGCTTGTGCTCTTGCTCCGTGCTGTTATTCATGCAGCGCCAAGGCTTTAAATTACCCTTTAGAGTCAGGAGAATGTGCCAGCCAATTAATATAACCGATGTCCTGAAGAGCTGGGGATGGAAGGAGTCTAGGAAAAGAATGATGCAGAAGAAATGCTGCTAACAAGCAGCTCGATTGGCTTGTGAACAGGTAGGGTTTGCTGTGATGTGCTTCTAAAGATGGTACTAAAAGATCTTGTAATCCCCTGCCCATGGCAGGAGGTTTGGAACTCGAATGATCTTGAAGGTCCCTTCCAACTCTAATCGTTCTATGATTCTATAGCAACCCTGCCTTGTAAAAAGTGGCGCATCTCCAAGCTTAGAGCTGGTGGTCCATCTAACAGCCTTGTGAATCAGCTGAAAATGTACGTGCCTCTACATGGCGCAGCTTGGTATAAACTTGTCTTTACAGAATCACAAAATGATATGGTGTTGGAAGGAACCTTTGGGGATCATCTAGTCCAGCCCTCTGCCAAAGCAGCTCCACCCAGAGCAGGTTGCACAGGAACATTTCCAGGTGGGTTTTGAATGTCTCCAGAGATGGAGACTCCACCACATCTCTGGGCAGCCTCTGCCAGGGCTCTGCCACCCTCACAGGAAAGAAGTTTCTCTGCGTGTTTAGATAGAACTTCCTATGTCCAAGTTTGTGCCCATTTCCTCTTGTCCTGTCACTGAAAAAAGTCTGGCCCCATCCTCCTGACACCCACCCTTGAAGTATTTGTAGGTGTTGATCAGATCTCCCCCCAGACTTCTCTTCAGACTGAAAAGACCCAGGTGCCTCAGCCTTTCCTCCTAAGAGTGTTGCTCCAGGCCCCTCATCATCTTGGTGGTTCTCTGCTGTCCCCTCTCCAGCAGTTCCCAGCCCTTCTTGAACTGGGGAGCCCAGAACTGGACCCAGTGTTCCAAATGGGACCTTGCTGGGGCAGAGTACCTGTTTAGAAAAAGTACTTAACACAAGTCAAGTAGAGGACACAAATATTCAGAATTGTGTTATGTCTGAATGTTTTTTCACGTGGCTTCGCTGCTGATGTAACGGAGACACCACCCTCCACGTGCTCTAGGAGGCTTTTGAGTGTGGAGAGAAACACTCTGACCACTCCAAGTCTTTCTGTTTCCCCTCTTGGGAAAAGCAAGGAAAGGTGATGAATTCTGCCTTATTCCACAGAGAGGTTTTCTCGTGGAAAAGAGAAAAAAGAGGGTTGTAATGGGGTGCATGTTAAGCAAATGCCTCCCGTATCCTGAAAACTTACTTTTTTTTCTTGTTCCCAAATCCATGTGGGGGCACCAAAAACCTGCCCTGTTTTTTTTCTGGCTCTTGCAAGGCTAAGTGTAACCTGGCCTCTGGCACCAGAGCAGACTGAGGGTTGCTGTAGAACCTCAGAGAGGATGTGGAAATACCCTTAAATATGTGGTTCTCTGCACTCCCTTCCCCAGCTGATGGCTTGTGGCACATCCATCCCCATCTGCTGCTTCCCAGACTAGGAATCAAGCTTCTCTGAGCCTGGGTCAGCTTTCTAATAAAGATAAAACATCTTTGTTGTGCTGAAAAGATTCCACATGTGGCTGGAAAAGGTGTCATATATTGCTTGAGATGATGCTCCGACTAACAGCCCCGAGGCTCTTATAGGACAGTGAAGAGTCCTCTCTGCTCGTGCTGTGAAATGGGTTGTTTCTGGGCATGTGTAAGACAACCCAGCTGCTTGAACTGATGGGTAACTTCAAAAAAATCGTATGACTTTATTATTTGGCTTTATTTTTCTCTTTTTGTGCCCCGTGAGGATCCCTGCTGCCTCCCCCTGTGCCGGCTGAGCTCTCGCATGGTTCAGCTTAGGAGGATGAAGCCATAGCCCCTTTCCCTGGTGCTCTCAGCATTGCTTACGGTCCCTGAGATGAGCCGACGATGGGAAATCAGTGCCCCACTGCCGGGTTTCTTTAGCGTCTGGACTTAAAGACATTCCTGTATGAAACCCTTTTAATTCCCACCTGAGCGCTGTGGTCGCCACGTAAAGCCCGGTAATAAAACGTAATGAAGAATACCAGCATGAAATCAAGATGTTAAACCTCTGCAGGTGACAGGCAGTAAATCTGCAGCCCGGTGTTTCCTTTTGCTTTTTAATATATATTAAAGCGGGCAGCTTGTTTTATGTCTTCTTGTCTCACGGGCTCTTAAGCAGAGCCGTGCTCAGCGCTGGGCGAGCAGGACTTTCTCCCTTTTCCCTTTTTTCTCCTTTTCCCTTTTTTTCCACGCTGTACCTTGCATCTTTGGTCTCCAGTTTCCATCAATTTCCATCTAGGGACTTCTGGCTTCCAGAAAGAGTCACTCTTTGGCTCCTGGGTGTCCTAAATGCTGTGGGTGCGCGGGAGTTTTCCTTCTTGCTGGGTGTGGATTAAGCTGCGAGTTTCTTTTCGGGGCAGCAAAGGGCATTAGATCTATTTAGCTCTTGTGTGACCTCTTGTTCTTGCTCTCTATCTCCAGGCCTGTGCTAAGCAGCAATAGTTGGGAAATGTGGACACCCAACTTGGCTTCTCTTTCAGAGTAGTTCAGATTTATTGTTACTGTTGTTGTTGTTATTGTTATTATTATTTAATTTTTTTCATAATATCTCAGATTTTTCAGGCTTTCTGGTAGGAAACATGGGTTCAAATAGAATCATAGAATCCTCCAGGCTGGAAAGGACCTCCAAAGGTCATCTAGTCCCACCTC
>VZRU01017883.1:61975-77656 GCA_013398155.1 Pedionomus torquatus | reverse complement strand
GGTAAGACACTGACCCAGTGGTCCACAGAAGTTGTGGCTGCCCCATCCCTGGAGGAATTCAAGACTAGGCTGGATGGGGCTTGGAGCAACCTGGTGTGGTGGGAGGTGTCTCTGCCCAGGGCAGGGAGTAGAACTGAATGGTCAATGAGGTCACTTCCAACCCAAACCATTCTATGACAAATGGGTAGACAAACCTTGAACCTGAAGATGCAGAAGCCTCTTAAAAGAGAGTGTTGAAGGAACTGTGGTCCTCTCATTTAGCTTTTTGGTTGCAGGTAGAACTTTTCTTTCGTAGAATCACAGGCTTGTCCAGGTTGGAAGGGACCTTTCAGATCACTGAGTCCAACCATCAACCTAACGCTGACAAAACCCATCATTACTCCATATCTCTAGGCACTACGTCTACCCGGCTTTTAAATCCCTCCAGGGATGGTGACTCCACCACTTCCCTGGGCAGCTTCTCCCAATGTTTGATAACCCTTTTGGTGAAGAGATGTTTCCTAATATCCATCCTAAACCTCCCTTGGCCCAACTTGAGGCTGTTTCCTCGTCGTAGCCTCTTTGCTCTGGAGTCCAAAGCTTCCTAATTTTCTGAGACCCTGATTCTAACCCTACTAAGGCAGGGCTGTATTTTATGCTGGTCCTGCAGCTACAGTGTTCATGGGGCTGCTCAGAGCAGGCAAGCCCTTTGTCAAGAGGTTCTCAAAGCTTGCAGTCTCAACAAGATGGAGTTGACAGAGAGGAATGATGTTCTGAGGGTGTTGGGGGTGAGGAGGCAACGCCGCTACTTGGCTGACACAGCTCAGCTTGGGTTGCACCCATCTCTGATGATTCCGTGTCCCTTCTCCTGATGGAAGGGGTGCAGAAAGCAGCGGGGGAGGTGGCCAGGGGGGGTCCTTGGAACAGAGCGTTATTTATCAAGCTCCTTCTTTCCAGTTCCCTGGGGCTTTTCTTGCAATGTGGCCCCACGCTGTTGTTTTGCCCCGGGTTGTTTTCAACTCTGGGAAGCTTGCTGCATGCATCCAGCACGTTCCTCGGGAATGCGGGAATGTGGTAACCCCATTCCTTGGGAATACAATTTGAGCTATGACATAATCCCTGGAGCAAGTGAAGAGCCATTAGCAGCTTCTTCCTTACCGCAGTTGGTGGAGCGGAGCTGCGGGTCTTGGGATTCTGCTCATTCCTGGGTATTTTCTCATGCTCCAAACACTAACAGGTGGCACTTTTCACTGGGGAATGGGTGGGGGTGAATTATGTTTTAAATCATTCATCACCTCGGCATGGCTTCCCCTGTTTGTCTGAATTATAGCGTTGACCTCCAGAATTCATTGTGAATGTGCCCTTAATGTCAGCTCAATCATGAGACCGGAGTGCAACAGGAGAACCCCGTCCCGGAACATGACGTTACCTGCGTCCCATCAGCTGTCTGAAAGGGCTCGTCTTGTCTCTCTCAGGAAAGAGAAAATTGGGGTAAATGTGAACGAGAAGGAAAAAGCTTGAGACAATCTTCTCTAGAATTACAATTGGGTCACCAAGTGTTTAAAAAACATTCATGGAGAAGGTCTGGGATCACGTGTGATGTGCTCTTCCATGATGGCTTGGTTTCCAAGCTGTCCTACAACCCGTGGCATGAATCTCAGGGGTATGGATTCAAGGGTCCATGCTGGTCTGTTTTCCTCTGTGCCCCCGTGCGTGAGCATCACCTCTGTCTGTTTAGCTTTCCCTTTGAAAAATCAAGCTTAAAAAATTAATTAATTAGAGATGTTAGCAGAAGATCTTAAAGCACTCCATGGGGAGAGCTTTTGGGTTGAAAGCTGGTGGTGTGGCCTGGCATCAGGAAGGGAGAAGAGCTGCAGGGAGTAACGCTGGCATTTTCCTTTTTCACTTTGAATTAGGGAACAGTTTGGTTCATGTAGTCAAAACCCTGCTTTTCTCAGCTGTTTGCTGCCAGGGAGTCTCTTTCCAGAGATGGGATTTTCTCTGAATTTCCTTTTCTGGAAGTGAATACACACCTAAGCCCTGAGGATCTGTGTGCATTATGAGTTTTTTGGTTACTTTTCCCACAGCACTGGAGAAGGAGGACAAGATTTAGCTGGTGTCTGAACAAGTCTGTTCCTGGAGAGCAGCAAGTTGCTTGGGAAAGACTTGTGGGAAGGAAAGGGCTTAAAATCAAGCTTAAGGGAGAGGAAGAAAATGAGATCTTTCTATAGAATCACAGAATAAGGGGTTGGAAGGGACCTCTGGAGATCATCAACTCCCCTGCCAAAGCAGGTCCTCCTAGAGCAGGTTGCACAGGAACGTGTCCAGATGGGTTTGGAATGTCTTCAGAGATGGAGACTCTATCATCTCTCTGGGCAGCCTCTTCCAGGGCTTTGCCACCCTCAAAGGGAAGAAGTTCCTCTTCATGTTTAGATGGGACCTCTTATATACAAGTTTGTGTCTGTTTTCTCTTGTCCTTTCCCTGGGTGCTATTGAAAAGAGACTGGTCCCATCCTCTTGACACCCACCCTTTAGGGGGTTGGATATTCTGCCAGCATCTCCCTGCCTCGGATTGCTACCTGTTGGATGCTGCCCCAGGTGGTACCCTTGTACTGGAGCATCTCTTGGAGCCAGTATAGACCACGAGAAATAGAAAATAGCAGCACCTTCGCCAATACTCTCTCTCTTCCTTTGCTATATCTCAGTGAGTGGGTGAAAAGGAGTGAAAAGGAGGGGGAATGGATTAAAAAATACGTAATTAGTACAGACAGAGCTCTGCTGTAGGCTCCAATGGGCAGTAATTAGTTGTCCTAGCAATTGTTGCATTGTTAGGAGAAATAAACTCATTAAGAGCTCTTTGTTTTGTTTTTGTTTGGCATCTGCCGTGATGGGATCCTGGACAAGGATGGCAATTCCTCTGCCCGCCGATGTTGCAGGCAGAAAACACCGGTAAAGGCAGGGCTTGCAAAGTAATCCCATCATAAAGTAGATCTAGAAACCTTGCTGTCGTGGCCAGTGTGGGTATTTTTTTTTGTGTGTGTGTGTGTGTGTTCGGTTTCTAGTGTGTAGCAAGGCCTTTTAAAACCAGGAACCATCTAGAGGATGCTGCCTCCTACTTATCACCCTTCCCTGCCTGCATGTCTCGGAAGGACTAGTCTGTAACCTGTGAAGCCTTCTCTAGAGTTGGAAAAGATATAGATCCGTTCTCTGATTCAATTCCAGCTCTGAAAACTGTCATGGGAAGTCTTTCTGTTGCTGCCTGGAGCATCCCTAGCTCCTTCCATGCTGTAGCAAAGCGGTGTTGTGTTGTCACCCGACTGGAGAACCTGCCTGAATTACGACTGTTGCTGTTTAAGGAGCGATATTTATAGAGCATCTGCCTTTTAATACTTTACCTCTCCCTTATTTTCCTTCCTGTAAATGTGATCTTAAAATCACAGAATGATTTGGGTTGGAAAGGACCTTGCCACCTTGGAAAGGACACCTCCCACCAGACCAGCCTGCTCAAAGCCCTGTCCAGCCTGGCCTTGGACCCCTCCAGAGATGGGTCAGCCATGGCTTCTCCATCTCACCACCCTCACAGCAAGTAAGTTCTTCCCAAAATCTCAGCTCAGTTTCTGCTCTTTCAGTGTCAAACTCTTCCCCCTCATCCTGTGGCTCCCCTCCCTCATCAAGGGTCACTCTCCAGCTTTCCTGGAGCTCCTTTAGGGACAGGAAGGGGCTCTAAGGTCTCCCTGGAGCCTTCTCTTCTCCAGGCTGAACCTCCCCAACTCTCTCAGCCTGCCCTCACAGCAGAGGACATGTCCTTTGTTCATTTTCCGCTGGCTGATTAAATGTTAGAGTTGGGTGATCAGAGATGAGCAGGCTCGTGCAGAGCAGTGACACTGCCAGATGTTCTCCCAGGCCAGTGCTGAGGATCTACAAGTGCCACCTCAAAACCATGTGTGTATCATGGCCCTGAAATATTTTTTATTGTTCATGGAGTATACCACCCTGGAAATGTTCAAGACTAGGCTGGATGGGGCTTTGAGCAATCTAGTCTAGTAGGAGATGTCTCTGACCATGTCAGGAGGTTGGAACTAAATCCCTGGAGATGTTCAAGGCCAGGTTGGACGAGCTCTGAGCAACCTGGTCTAGTGGGAGGTGTTTCTGCCCAGGACAGGGGGTTTTGAATTAGATGATCTTTAAGGTCTCTTCTAACCTGAACCATTCTATGATTTTACAACATCCTGACCTGCTCCTTCTCAGGACATCGTCTCAGGTTTGACACCTGGAAGGTGGTTTCTGCAGGCGGTGGGAGATGTTTCAGCCGAAATACTTATTGAAAGCACCTGCTCCAGCTGTTGTCTTTTCTCCCTCTTCCTTTTTCCATCTCTTGTGTCCGTATATAACAGCAAATGCTTCCAGGAAGAGTGATGAAAATTACCAATTAACTGCCTGTGAGAAAGCGAGGGAACGCCAGCTGTGAGCAAGCCACGTCTCCCTCCCCAGCCTCCCCAGTAACCCTATCCCCATCCCAACTTTGCCTCCCAACGTCCCAGAGGATACACCCGACCCAGGTGGGTTTATCGCTTCTGGGGGGAGAACGAGGAGATGGCACATGAGTGAGAAGGGAGACGGGGAACGAGAGAAACTTCAACTGAAGGTTTATTCTGGTGCGCAAAGAGCTATCTTTACCCCTCTTGGCTCAAGATGGCACTTCCATTTGTAAAGTCCCTGGAGAAGCATCCAACTTGGCATCCGACTCACGACAGGCATGCGGGCCCGGGCTTGGCCTCCTCGCCACGGCTTCAGGAAGCTTCTCGCTCCCTTCACAGGTGCCTTTCCAATTTTAAGGTTTGGTTTCGAATGCGTCGAATTGATGGAATTTGGAATTGAAAGCTATAGTCAGATGCAATTACCGTAAATTAAAAGAAGCATCCAGGGTCGACACGCGGAGAGCTGTTGGCAGTGGAAGGGGGGGGGGGCTGGAGATCGGGGCTCTTGAGGCCAACGAGGGGCAGGGGAGGAGGAATCGTGTGGTATTAAAAAGGATTCAGTGCCTGACACCTCCCTTGGTAATTTTTGCTGTAATGATCTCATCCCAATCCTCTTGTTGATTTGCCACTTGGCTCATCTGATTCCTTGTGTCTTGATCCCCCACCCCCCGACATCCCTCGTCTGTCAATCCCATATGGGCTCTGAAGGGTAATTAGTTGCAGGAGCTGATGGAAAGCATAGTGTTATTGCTATGGTTGTGTTCCCTTCTCATTTTCCCCAGAAAAAAAACCTCCCTGCTCGCTTGTAGGTTGTTGGTGGCACTTTCCTTCCTGCGGGACTCTCTCAAGAATTAGAGCTGGTGGTGGGGAAACCACCATGAGGTCTTGCCAGCAGGGCTGGGTTGGGTGCAGACATCTCCCCGCAATGCTCAGAGCTCCTCAGCTCCTGCTCTTGGGCTGCTGAGCTTGCCCAGAAGTCTTCTCCATGCCAGGAGGTGCTTTCAGGGCACCCATTCTAGCTCTGAGGAGCTTCACCTTGCTCCATGGTAGCTATCTCAAGGAGCAGCCTGAGGGTCTCTGCTCCCTTCCCAAGTGGCTGCTTCTGCTTTCTCTCAAGCAACCCCTGAAGATCAGCTCTTAAATCCTTCTTTTGATTTAGGAATGGGCTGTTTCCATCCTGCCACACCAAGAATTTTGCAGGGCTCTTGGCACTTCAGGATGCCTGTGGACTGAGTAGGGCAGCATGTCATAGAAACATGGAACGGTTCGGGTTGGAAGGGACCTTGAGAGTCCCATTGAGTTCCAAACCCCCCACCCTGGACATGATAACTTCCCACCAGATCAGGTTGGTCCAAGCCCCATCCAACCTGGCCTTGAACCCCTCCAGGGATGGGGCAGCCACAGCTTCTCTGGGCAACCTGGGCCAGGGTCTCACCACTCTTACAGCAAAGAAGTTCTTCCTGAGATCTCATCTCAATCTCCCCTCTTTCAGTGTCAAACCCTTCCCCCTCATCCTATGGCTCCCCTCCGTGCTCAAGAGTTCCTCCCCAGCTTTCCTAGAGCCCCTTCAGATACTGGAAGGGGCTCTAAGGTCTCCCTGGAGCCTTCTCTTCTCCAGGCTGAACAACCCTCGGGTATCTGAGAGGACAAGAGGAAATGGGTACAAACTTGTACATAAGAAGTTCCATCTAAACATGAGGAGGAACTTCTTTCCTGAGAGGGTGGCAGAGCCCTGGAAGAGGCTGCCCAGAGAGGTGGTGGAGTCTCCATCTCTGAAGACATTCAAAACCTGCCTGGACACGTTCCTGTGCAACCTGCTCTAGGAGGACCTGCTTTGGCAGGGGGTTGGAGGAGATGATCTCCAGAGGTCCCTTCCAACCCCATATCATTCTGTGATTCTATGGTCTTAGCTCTTCTTGTCCTATCACCCAGATAGGTCCAGATTGACCTCACCATCAGAAAAAATGCTCTGGAAAGACTCCTTTTTTCACTTTTAACCCTTCTTTGACCATTTGGAGGTTGAACCTGCTGGTTGTATTCAGGTACCAACTTAAAGTTGGTCCCCGTTGCTCCCTGTAGTAACAAAGGGCTGCTCAGTAGTGTTATCCCAAACGTGTTGCTGAACCCCAAGTACCAACTCTCCTGACACCACCTCTACCTGTGAATATCCCAAATTTTGGGTTGTTTTTTTGGGGGGGGAGGGGGAAAGTGCCTAATCCAGAGCTCGGGAACAAATGGGAAGGTCTCTGGCAGCATCCGCAGCTGTCTGTGTGCTAAGCCTGGCAGCTTGTGATGAGCTGCAGCTTGCAGGAGGCAGACAAGTGGTGTAGGGTGTTTTATTATATTAGTTTTTTTTTTTTTTCCCTTCCCCTTTTGCTCCCCCACCCCTCCGGGGAATGCAACAGGGCTGGACAAATCCAGGTGTCTGATTAGCCACGCTTAATTAAGAGCTCGGTATTCCCGGAGTGAATCTGGTGGACTCGATGCGGTCTCAGCAGAAGGGAGCTCGGGGGAAAGGCTCAGCCCCCCGGGCCTGGCAGATCTGGGCTGCCCAGCTCTTCGGAGTGCCGTGTCCTCAATTTTCCCAATTTGCTGTTTTTTTGGGTTTGGTTTTTTTTTTTCAGAATAAGCAGTGGGAAAATATATCACGAGATATCGAGGAAGTGGCAAAACCCAAGCTTGTTTCTGCGCCCCGCAGAAAATGTGGCCTCGTTAGATATTAGGAAAAAAAAATGGGATATTAGGAAAAAAATCACCTCAGAAGTTGTCAAGCATTGGAAGAGGATTTGGGATATTAGGAAGATATTCACCAAAAAAAGGTTATCGAGCGTTGGAAGAGGCTGCCGGGGGCAGTGGTGGAGTCATCATCCCTGGAGGGAGTTAAAAGCACATGTAGCCGTGGTGCCGTGGGACACGGGTTAGTGTTCAACTCAAGACTGGGCTCCACGATTTTAAAAGTCTCTTCCAACCCAAACCATTCTCCGATGCTATAAATCGGGGCTGCAGCGGGATAATGCAGTCCTTTCTGCCAGAAGCAACCCCCCCCCCCCTTCTATTCTCATCCTCGATTGCCCCCCCAGCTTTCTCCCACCTCGGGATATTCGGTTACGGTCCCTGCTGGCTGTAAAGCCGCTCTGTTGTACCCCGCCGTCCCCTCCCCGGGACGGGAACCTTCACCTTGGCAGCTCCTTCAGGCAGGAGCAGCCTTTTATTTCTCTGCCTCATTGACTCCCCATCTGTTTTCAGTCGCTGGCTGCAAACGTACCTATTCCTTTTGGCTTTTGCCTCTTTTTTTTTTCTTTTTTTCCTCTTTTCCTCCTCCCCTTCCCCACCTCCCCTCCCCAGTTTTCATTTTAATTGTTGTTTAACTCGGCACCTTTCCAACCCTCAAACGCGGAGCAGGAAGGGATGGAGGTTTGCAAAAGGGAAGGTGATTAGGGAAAATACCCCTCCAGCCCAGGGAGTTTAATTGCTGGGAGATCAGTCCCTGAAGGCAGAGGGGCTGCCCCGGGGTGCTGCGGGGGGGTTCAGCCTAGAAATCAGGGAGAGTAAATCTTAAAAGCATCATTTTTGGGATGAGTTCTAGAAGTATCAGGGCTAAGCCCAGCACTTCAGTCTGTAGCTTAAGTCTGTATATGTCTCACTCCAGTGAAAAGCAAGAAGGGCTCCTTTTGGAGTGTTCCTTGGTTTGGGATCAAGTTTGGCTTTAATTACACGTTTCCTAATTGGAAAGAAAAATTCTGAGCAATACAGAGCTTCCCACGACGTGTTCTGCAGTTTTATATTCACATATGCCTTTCTCCCCTTCCTTCTTTTCCAATTTTTAATAGAAAACATATTTTTCAAAGCATATTCCGGCAGAGACATGAGAATATAGAAAGAAAATGCACTTGTTTTGTATTTATTTTTCCCCTTTGGATGTGAAAAAGCAGATCCCAAGGCCGGCACGTGCAGTCTCTGGGACCCCCGGTGGTACCCTCTAGGGGGCACGATGCACCCGCCTTCGCCGCCGAGACCCAGACCTTTTTCTTTTTATTGCAGAGAAGGCTTTTTATTTATTTATTTATTCCATAGGAACCAGTAGGGAAACAAACTGAGAGTTCCAAGAAACAGCAAAATTATCCGTGCGTTCGGCAGCTTGGCCAGAGCTGATGGTTTGGTTTGTTTTGGTTTTTTTACCCCTTTGTGATGCTCTGCTTTAATTTTGGCAGTGATTTAAGATGCGGGGGCTTGTGAACGCTCCTGCGTTTGGTTTCACTCGGTCCTGGAGGGTTAAAGATCAGCCAGAAGGCGGCTGAATTTGGAAGCACGGTTGTTTTAACCCGGCACAAATACGAAAGGGAACTTTTAAAAAGCCAAGATAAAGGGCAAAAGGGCTTCTGCCCCTTGTGAGAGCTCCGGCGCCACGGGAAAAGGGACAGGGTACCTTCCTTGCCCAGGGCACCTTGAAAGGTCCAAGGGAACTTGTTTTATTTTGAGATGGGCAGCACAGGTGTCATTTCTGAGCTGGTTTGTTGGGATTTCGCACCTTTCTTTTTAAGACAAAACTCAATTCTACCCTTTTCACCCCGATAAAGTCGGTGCTGAACCGGGCACCGCTTGTTGACCTCCTCTGTGGTTTAACCCCCGCGACTCTCACTGAGATAACTTGGGCTCTGTGTGGAGGGGCAGGAATTTAATTTCAAGAGTGTGTGGTTTGGGTTTGCAGGGTTTTTTATTTATTTATTTATTTTTTTTTTTTAAACTATTACATCGCCCGTGCCATTGAGCTGCTGGGCATGGGAGCCAGTGGCGTTAATACGCGGAGAAAATGACTCTGTGCGCCGTACAAAAAAATAAAAATACAACCTCTCAGAGTAAATAAATCCCGTTTTCCAGCGCTCCTGTAATTACCTCTCGCCTCGCCGTGTCTGAGCACGGCGTTGGAGATGGAGCTTGCGTTGCTTTTGTGCTGCCTCCCCGCTATTTCCTATGCGGGGCCTGATTTCTACCCCGTTAATTGATTTCTAATACCCCGCGTTAGTTGCCCGCTCTTTTGGATTTGCTGGGATTATTTCAATAAAGTTTTCCTGCGGGTTTGAAGTGTCGCTTCAAAACCCCGTCACGCCGTCCTCGCCGCTAGACCGCGATTAATTGCTTGCTGCCTTAATTGCTGTACCGGGCAGAGAGGAGATGGTGTGGCATCACCTCAAACCCTGCGGTTTGAGACTCCGGTCCCCATCAGTACTTGAATAAAAGCTGGGGGGGAAAAAGGCTCCGGTGTTTAATTAAATGCATCTTTGCCGATCGGTCCCCGCCGACCTGGATCACCTCAGATTAAGATGGCAAATAGCTGTCTTGGTGCCAGAGGTATTTAGTGACTCTGCCCAAGTTAAGGGGCTAAGGGAGGGCTGGCAATTGTTCCTGCTTGTCTAATCCCGATAAATACAGCTGTGAGTGGTGTAATTCCCACAGGCAAATCGGGGGGGGGGTTAGATAAACCCGAATGCTTGGATGTTTGATTTTTCCTGGGGCTGGGTAATTACCCAGCGACTAAGGATGACGTTGCCTGGTCTTTGTTATCCCTGTGAACCTTCAGAGTGATGAGATGCAGGTAAAGAATGACAGTAGGAGGGGAGGAAACACAAGTCCCTCTTTACAAGGGCAAAAACGTGGGGTTAACCCCCCGAAAAAATTAGAAATAGAATTTTTGTAAGCACGCGCGTTCGATTTTTACGGCGTAAAATTCCTTCAACTCTAAAAATAAAAAGCAACATTCAGAACTCCTCCAAAGCCTCCCTGTTCCATGAAGCACCCTTTAGCTGGGATTTATTTACTTACTTATTTCCTTTCTTTTTTTTTTTCTTTATATTTGCCCATAAGGATTTTGTTCTAGAGGCTGTCACTCCGCTCAAGCCTGACGCTGCGGCATCTGCCTCCTCCCCGGCGTTTCCTTCTCGACTTTTTTTCTGCTGCTTCAGTTTTTCTCCAGCGAGTAATGGTTTTAGCAGATGGTGGGATAAAGTGATGCTGACCAGGAAATTACCTGTAAGCTGAGAGCAACGGCGCCTTTCATCCAGCACAGAGCGCCGAAAGGCGGTTTTTGGCACTGCTTGGCTTGTCCAGGGAAGGGCACGGAGTTATGGAAAAGGGGTAGGAGAAACTCCCCAAGCTCTTTCCTGGGTGACAGCGTGAGGGTTTCCTTGGGATAAAGGCTGCCTTGGTGATTTAAGTCTGGTGTAATCACGATTTAAAGTGGTTTTGGTGATAGGCTGAAAAAAAAGCGCACTTTCCACTGGGTCAGACTGGGTTCTAGTGGTTTCACGCACTGGATATTTGGTGTGGGAGAGTGGGATCTCTGGGAGGTTCCCAGAGGATCCCCCTTTGGGGATGTGTTTTTTTGGGCAGTGTTAGGTTGATGGTTGGACAAGATGACCTGAAAGGCTCCTTCCAACCAAGACACTTCTATGATTGTGTGTTGTCCTTCCAGTGCAGAACTCTGTAGAGCACATTTCTCCCATGCTTTTAGCACCCAAAAGGGAGGGTGTGTCCAGTTCTGGGCTCCCCAGTTCAAGAAGGACAGGGAGCTGCTGGAGAGGGGACAGCAGAGGACCACAAAGATGATGAGGGGCCTGAAGCATCTCTCTGATGAGGAAAGGTTGAGGGACTTGGGCTTGTTTAGTCTGGAGAAGAGAAGGTTGAGAGGGGACCTGATCAACACCTAGAAATGCTTCGAGGGTGGGCGTCAGGAGGAGGGGGCCAGGCTTTTTCCAGTGGTGGCCAGTGAGAGGACAAGAGGAAGCGGGAACAAACTTGAACTTAAGAACTTCCATCTCAAGCTGAGGAGGGACTTCTTCACTTTGAGGGTGACAGAACCCTGGAAGAAGCCGCCCAGAGAGGTGGTGATGGAGTCTCCATCTCTGGAGACATTCCCAACCCACCTGGACACGTTCCTGTGGGACCTGCTCTGGGTGGACCTGCTTTGGCAGGGGGTTGGACTGGGTGATTTCCAGAGATCCCTTCCAACCCCGTATCATTCTGTGATTCTCTGAGGTGAAAGACAGGAGCATTGCATGCCATTCATCTCTTTCTCCCCCCTGCCCTGTACCCCCTTTTTATCAGTTTTATCCATTAAAATAACGGATATCAGCCGGGCGAGTGCTGCTCTCGGGAGACGGGAGCATCTCCCCAGGCTCAGCAAAGCGCGGCACAACCGGCTGCGGCGTCGGTACCGCGGCGTAGCCGGTTAAGTAAGACACTTCGCCGGCTCACTACATTGTGAAGTAATGAAGTGGAAATGAACTCCCTGCCTGGCGAGGAGAAGGAAGGCGGGAGGAAGGAGAGAGGGAGGGAGCCGGGGGGGATCAGCTCCCGCCAGTGGCACTCGGCTGCGGAGATTGATGGGATGTGCTGACGTCGGGTACCAAACACGACCATCTCACTTTGGTGAGCAATTAATCTAAAGGTTGGGTGATCTGTCATCCTCTCCTGCTCCCGAAGAGCCGGGAAATTTGTTAGGAGAGTTTGAAAAGAGCTTCCACGTTGAGGTTTTTGGCTGGTTTTCTCTCCTTTGCCGAGGTGAGATGCGAAAGCATCCTTTAGCCCTGCTTCACCGGGGTGGGTTCAGGGCACGGAGCTTTTTCGTGGGATCCCCACATCACTGAGAATATTAATTGCAAAAGTGCAAGCTCTTGGATGAATCTCCATGTGTAGAAACTCCTTAGTATTTTTAAAAATTAATTTTACTAATGATTTATTTTAATTTTTTTAAGGTATAGGGCCAAAGTGGAGAATTTGTAAGGAGATCTCCAACTTTTTACTCTTCCCCTTGTGCCTTTCGAGGTAGTTGCGGGTTGGTTAATACAGTCATTCTCTGCCTTCCCTAAAACATTTCCCGGACCCCTGAAGATCTACAGGACAACAGGTTGAATTGATGGGATGTGCAAGATTTCCTCCCCAACCCTTAACCCAACCCAAATCCAAACTCCTCATCCGTGGAGAGGCGTCCCTGAACAACTCCATGTGAAGTCTGACGTCTCTTTTTCCCTCTGCACTTGCTCCAGCCCTTTGCAGGGCATTTTTCCAGCTATTGATTCAAAAACACGCGTTTAATCTGAGAGCAGGAAGGTTGGTGACTGCAAAAGTGATGGCTCAACTGTGCTCCCAGTACCAGGCCAGTCTGAATAGCTAATGCATTAATGCACTGTGCTGGTGAGATTGGGAGGGGAGGGGTGGAAAAGGTGGGGGGGAGTTGTACAGATGATTTAAAAGCAACCAAGTCACTGTTCCACTTACGACAGTCGAAGAAATGTCAAAGGAGCTTTGGAAGGAAGAAAAAGGTTAGTTTGGGTGTTCTTCTCCTCTGGTTTTATCCTTATTTCTACTGTTAATCTTTTTGTCTGGTTTAGGAAGAGTCTTCTCATCTTTCCCTGTCTCATAAGTGGTATTGGGAGGGGTGGGAAACACATCTGGGAGGTTGAGGACTGATGTTAAAAAATTCCTCTGAGGTATCCTAAGGGAAGGACAAAATATTCTCTGTTACACTCATTCCTGAAAGATACAGCGAGAGAAGGTGCCTTGGGAAGGTAAAAACTTTGAAAATAACGTGCAGGTGGGGAACAATTGCTGAAAACGTGAGAGATAATTAAGGAGAAGGGAAAAAGGTAAGAGAAAAGTCGATGCTTAAATTCAAACATCGCTTTTAAAGGGCGGTGCAGGGTTCGTGCTCTGGCACTGCCCGAGCACACGTGGGTTTTCAAGACCAGAGGAGCGGCTTTAATGGCACGTAACGTGGCGATGGTTATGAAGTGCCACTAAGATTGCCAGGACCTTTTGGTAGTTGCTGCTGGGCTGTGGCAGGGGCTAAAGCTTCTCTAAACCTCAGCTAGAGGTTTTCCTGCGTGAGTTTGCAGCAGAATTAAAGCCAAACAGTGACTAATAATGTTTTAAGGGCAAAGTTTGAGCAGCGGAGGGCAGCGTGGTGCCTACAGCCTGAAACCTGGGTTGAGGCAGGGGCTGAAGCCTCTCTAAACCTCACCTAGAGGTTTTTCTGCCTGGGCTTGTGGCAGAATTAGACCCAGACACTGAGTAAGGATCCAGATTAACCATATTTTATGGGTGAATCTCAGGTGATGGAGGGGAGAACGATCCCTAGGGCTTGAGACTTGGGCTGTGGCAGGGGCTAAAGCTTCTCTAAACCTCAGCTAGAGGTTTTCCTGCGTAGGTTTGCACAGAATTAAGCCCAAATAATGAATAATAATGTTTTAAGGGCAGAGTTTGAGCAGTGGAGGGCAGAGTGGTCCCTACAGCCGGAGACCTGGGCTGAGGCAGGGACTAAAGCATCTCTAAACCTCAGCTAGAGGTTTTTCTGCCTGGGCTTGTGGCAAAATTAAATCCAAACTCTGTATAACGATGTTTTAAGGGCAAAGCTTGAGCAGTAGAGGCCAGAGGGGTCTTTAGAGCCTGAAATGTCCCCTATGGCAGGGGCTAAAGCACCAATAAACCTCAGCTTAGAGGTTTTTCCGTGTGGATTTGCGGCAGAATTAAACCCAAGCGTTGCGTGAAGATCCAGCTTGACCGTTTTTTATGGGTGAAGCTTGGGTGATGGAGGGCAGAGCGGTCCCTAGAGCCTGAAGACCTGGGCTGGGGCTGGGATTACTAAAAGGGCAGCGCAGTCCTTTAGTCCCGGCTTCCTACGCGCGGTTGCTACAAATCCAGAGGCACAAGTGGCATGTCATGTTAATGTCCCAGCGTTTAACCCCCACCCCCTCCCTCTGCCCCCAGCAGGCGAGGATGCCTAGCAATATTAATAGCCGTACAGTTTGTGAATTTACACGGCTGTACCGAAACCCGACGCCAGCCGCTTTTCCCACATGTCGTCCTGCAGATGGACGGAATTACTTGGGAGAATCGCCTCGAGCTTAAAAAACCCAACACTTCTGTTTCCAGTGCCCGCTGGGAAGGGAAAAGTGCAGCTCTTTTGTTTACATCCCACTTTAATCCTCTCTCCTCTGCTTCAGGCGCATGCCTGGAGCGGGGAATGGATGTTAAATTGAAGCGAGGGGAATCCTGGAGATGAGAGCATCGGTGAGCTCTTGTGAGCTTTCCACTGTGGCTTGCAGCAAGTTGTCCTGGCCACTCGCTGCCTCAGTTTCCCCATCTGATCAACGAGGCTATCTTCTTAACCCCACTGAGGATAAAACCAGGAACATGCTGTAAACTGCTGTGGTTTTGAAGGCAAAAGGTGGAAAAACTGTCTGGTTCTTCAAGACTGAGCCCCTCCTGCAGCCAGGAGGTTTCTTCCAGCACTTGCAGCTCTGGTTTCTCCTGCTTGAGGTGGAACTAGCACTCTCCACAGACCTTCTTTTCCCGAGTAGGCGCCCTGTTCTCCATTCCTTGTTCTGGGTAGGTTCCTGTTCCCAGAGGGGAGGGAGCAGCAAGCCTTCTAATCACCCCACTTAATTGCCCCCAGGATGCCCTGAGCCTCATGTGTAGAGGAATTTCTGCTTCTGGAGTGCTGTGTCCAGCTTTGGAGCCCTCAGCACAGGAGAGTCATGGACCTGTTGGAGTGGGGACAGAGGAGACCAAGGAGATGCTGGGAGGGCTGGAGTCTCTCTGCTGTGAGGACAGGCTGAGAGAGTTGAGGAGCTTCAGTGTGAAGAAGAGACGGCCTTCGAGCCCCTTCCAGTCCATAAAGGAGCTCCAGGAAAGCTGGGGAGGGACTCATGATGAAGGAGCCATGGGATGAGGGGGAAGAGTTTGACACTGAAAGTGAAGAGATTGAGATGAGATCTGGGGAAGAACTTCTTTCCTGTGAGGGTGGTGAGACCCTGGCCCAGGTTGCCCAGAGAAGCTGTGGCTGCCCCATCCCTGGAGGGGTTCAAGGCCAGTTGGAAGGGGCTTGGAGCAGCTTGGGCTGGTGGGAGATGTTTCTGCCCAGGGCAGGGGGTTGGAACTGAACGATCGACCTGCCCGGGGAGGTGGTGGAGTCACCATCCCTGGAGGTATTTAAGAAATGTGTAGATGTGGTACTTCAGGGCATGCTCTAGTGGCTGAGATTGTAGGGATTGTGTTTTTGTGTATGGTTGGACTTGGTGACCTTAGAGGTCCTTTCCAGCTGTAACAATTCTGTGGTTCTGTGAAAATGCTCTGTTAAGGTCTGTGGGTGGATTGGCGCTTCCATGTGGTCCCTTTGCTGGGTGCTGCTTTCCTGGGTGGGTTCCTACAACACAACTGTCCCGTGCTG
>VZRU01017883.1:42540-60475 GCA_013398155.1 Pedionomus torquatus | reverse complement strand
TGAGGACAGGCTGAGAGAGTTGAGGAGCTTCAGTGTGAAGAAGAGACGGCCTTCGAGCCCCTTCCAGTCCATAAAGGAGCTCCAGGAAAGCTGGGGAGGGACTCATGATGAAGGAGCCATGGGATGAGGGGGAAGAGTTTGACACTGAAAGTGAAGAGATTGAGATGAGATCTGGGGAAGAACTTCTTTCCTGTGAGGGTGGTGAGACCCTGGCCCAGGTTGCCCAGAGAAGCTGTGGCTGCCCCATCCCTGGAGGGGTTCAAGGCCAGTTGGAAGGGGCTTGGAGCAGCTTGGGCTGGTGGGAGATGTTTCTGCCCAGGGCAGGGGGTTGGAACTGAACGATCGACCTGCCCGGGGAGGTGGTGGAGTCACCATCCCTGGAGGTATTTAAGAAATGTGTAGATGTGGTACTTCAGGGCATGCTCTAGTGGCTGAGATTGTAGGGATTGTGTTTTTGTGTATGGTTGGACTTGGTGACCTTAGAGGTCCTTTCCAGCTGTAACAATTCTGTGGTTCTGTGAAAATGCTCTGTTAAGGTCTGTGGGTGGATTGGCGCTTCCATGTGGTCCCTTTGCTGGGTGCTGCTTTCCTGGGTGGGTTCCTACAACACAACTGTCCCGTGCTGCTAATCCCTGAGCTGTTCTGGTTGCTTCAGACCTCCTCAAGCTGCCAAGTCCATGAGATCCTCCAGCACTTGACAGCAGGGCTCTGCTGTGATTTTTCTGAGATGCCACCGTAGTCACCTACCCTCGGTGTCCTGACATCTGAAAGGAGATCTCAGCCCTCATCTTGGGTAATTGTCATTTATTGATCTCCAAGCAGTGACACCCCTGCACACAAAGCCAAGGGTTTCTTTGCCTCCAGAGGTTCTCCCCAGACGTTATCGCTGCAAATTCATTCTCGTTCTCTCTTTTTCTTTCTCAGTTGGCTCTGAAAATTGCCATGTAAATGCTCTGAGAACAAGATCTCAGACCTTTTATGCCTGTTCTGCTTTTGCTACGCTCTTTGAACTTTGCTGCTTTAAATATTGTGGGATTTTAACTCCCCCCCCGTAATAGACATCATCAAGAAATCACCTGCCTTTTAGGGTGATTTCAGAGATCTTATCCTCTCAAAAACACCCTTGCAAAAAGAAAACCTCGGCCGGAGTGATGGGTTTTGTTCTGGGTGAGCTCTAATTAATTAAGCCCTAATGCAAGGGTTGCATCAGGAAGGCTGCTGGGTGACGGCTTGCTTGCGGAATGCTCCTTAAAAACCCAAATTTCATGTATTTTTCCCTATAAACTTGGCGAAGGGAGGGCAACTATTTTTTGCTACGTGCGTCCTTTGTATTGCCTTGTGCCCCGTGCCTCGTTAGAGAAATAAATATGCTGGAGGCAGGTTTTGTCAGTGGTAAGTGGTGCTGTTGCTTTGCATCAGATGTGGTGCAAATTACTGAACCCTGGATTAATAATCGCTTCCCAGGTTGTTATAAATTTCCACGTCGCTAAATATTGATATTCCGCTCTGGCTTTATTGATAGCCATCCTCCTGGGCTGCCATATTGTTCCAGCTTTTATGAATATGAAAAATCAAAGGCGGTTTATTATTTTAAATCGCTTTGAGCTGGGTTATATTGTTTGCCGTCTGAAACCACTTGCATTAATCAAGGGGGAGGTTTGGGGTTTATTACTCTGTCAACCAAGAGCTTTCGCTACGTGACATTCTGATACAGAAAGAAGTTTGAGGGAGGTCATCCTGCCCCTCTGCTCTGCCCTGGGGAGGCCCCAGCTGGAGCACTGGGTCCAGTTCTGAGCTCCCCAGTTCAAGAAGGGCAGGGAACTGCTGGAGGGGATACAGCAGAGGACCACCAAGATGATGAGGAGCATCTCTCTCAGGAGGAAAGGCTGAGGGACTTAAGTCTTTTCAGTCTGGAGAAGTCTGAGGGGGGGTTCTGATCAACATCTGTAAATATTTCAAGGGTGGGTGTCAAGAGGATGGGGCTGGTCTCTTTTCAGTGGTGGCCAGTGAGAGGACAAGAAGAAATGGGCACAAACTTGAACTTAAGAAGTTCCATCTAAACATGAGGAGAAACTTCTTTCCTGTGAGGGTGGCAAAGCCTTTGAAGAGGCTGTCCAGAGACGTGGTGGAGTCTCCATCCCTGGAGACACTGAAAACCCACCTGGACACATTCCTGTGGGACCTGCTCTGGGTGGATCTGCTTTGGCAGGGGGTTTGGATGAGATCATCTCCAGAGGTCCCTTCCAGCCCCATATCATTCTGTGATTCTGTGAAGTTTGTGCCCTTGAGATAATGGATGACGTTATCCGTTGGGGATGGAGAGAGATGCTGAGAATTGTCATTGTGAGTTAATGAAGAAGTTCTTGAGCTTGGAACTGGCCAGGGATGCTTTTTGCCCACATGAGAACAGCTTTGTTGGGAGCCTGCAGACCACCACGTATCATTTGGTGTCATCTTCGCCTGGATTCCCGAGGGGCTGGTGAATCTTTGGGTGCAAACAAAGCTCCACATGGAAGGTGCTGCTCCCTGGGTACCTCTTTCCTTGTTGCTTGGGGCTTCTTGCTGAAGCTACTGGTGATCCTGCAGGCACCCAGGAGTCTTCCCTTCTTATACTTGTACCCAGCAGGAAGGAAAAAAACTAGAGGCAGAGGATAAGAGGAAGAATCTGCCTTGTGCTGCTCTGATCGCTCTTCCCAGCTTCAAATTGCTTGAAGACACAGAACTGGTGCCGTCTGTCCCTGGGAGCCACCACCCTGAAGGAAGCACGTCGTTTCCCTGAAGAGCCAGGCGATGTCTGGGGACCTGTCTATTGCCCTGGGGACTTGCAGAGGTACATCAAGAGCAGAAAATCATCCCTGAGAAGCATCTTTGCAAGGTTTTGCTGAGCTTGTAGGAAGATTTTTTTGCTTAATTGATTGTCTTCTATTATTCTCAAGTATGTTTAGCCCCCTCTGGAACAGGAGTTGGACTGGAAATGAGTGAATGGGGAGTTGGGCAGACACTGGGGACAGCATGAATTTAGCTCCTGGAGTTACAGTCAGCTGGGACACGTCATCCCAAATCTAGAGATCCGATGGTGTTCATCTTGTCCCTTGTTGAAGGTGTATCTCGGCGATCTTTCTCCAAATGCTGCTCCTTGGTCTGGCCTGAATGAGCAATTTTGCTTTGATTGAAGGTCAAAACCAGCTGCAGTGTTTTCCCTGTAGTAGAGGGAAGGGCAAAGCTGAGGATTTCATAGAATAAGACTAAATAATTAACATTAATACTAAGGAGCCACTGATCCCGATACCAATATAAAATTCACAAGGACTGTCTTCAGCCCATTCCAGCAGCAGGAAGCTGGTCCTTCCAGCAGGGACAGCCAGTGTGGGACATTGGGAGCGCTGTGGCTTCAGGGAGGGCTCAGGACTCTGGCACTGGGGGCAGGAGTTCTCTGGACCATCCCCATGAAAGGAGAGAGAGAAAAACTCCTTAGCAAACACTCCAATTTCTATTGAATGTGACGTTCATGCTCTGAAATAACCCTGTTGGCAGCTTGGGTCAAGTGCCCAGGTCTCACTCCTCCTCGTCCCCGCACCTGGAGAGCGTGAAAAAACTGAGACCTTGAATCCCACCCCCCCAGAGCTGGCTGTGAAGTAAGTATTTTCATCAATTCAGGCACTAGAGCCTTCTAAAAGTCCAGTTTTCCTAAGCATTGGAAGAGAAATTAATCCCGTGTTGCTCAACCAGGACACCAAGGAAGGTTTACAAGTGAGATTGTCGCTTTCTGTCTGGAATGCAATAACGCTGGTGGTAAAATTACTGCCCGCTTGGCTATTTTTTCTCAAGCCACTCTTTAAAATGAGCCATGCATCTNTAAAGTTCTTGAATGGTGGCTGTGAGCACACCAATAACGCTGGGCACTTACAGTCCTCTATCAGTGGTGGAACTAATGGGAAAAAAATTGGGATTCCTTGTTTTTTTTTTGTTTTTTTTTTTTTTTTTTTTTTACCCTGTTAATTGTTATATCACTTTTAAAACCTGGCCCCTGATAAAGGGACTTAGGTAGACACACTGGCTGGGTTTTATTACAGAACCTGCTCTTGCTAAAGAAGTTATTTTTGCTGAAGGCTTCCATCAAACTGCTGAGTCAAGACAACGGCTTGATGGGATAACATCTTCTCCGCTACCTTCTGTTCAGACCCTTGAGCCCCATTTGCCTGGGTAAAGACGTTGTGTTTCTTGGAAGGCGGCTTGTGTTAAAGGAGCCCTCCAGAAAATGCAGCTGGTTCTTGTTGGAGGAGATGGAACTCACAGTCTACAGTCCCAGGATTTGGACCCTGAATCTGTGGATGAGGTACCACAAAGCTGTGGGCAGTGTGATGTTGCCGAAAGTTGATTTCCCCATGTTGACCATTCACCGAATTGCAGAGTGGTGGGGGTTGGAAGGGATCTTTGGATATCATCGAGTCCATTTCCCTGCCACAGCAGGGTCACCCAGAGCAGGTTGGACAGAAACACATCCAGATGGATTTGGAATATTTTCAGAGAAGGAAACTCCACACCCTCTCTTCCAGGGCTCTGGCACCCTCAAAGGAAAAGCTTTCCTCATATTGAGATGGAATTTCCTGTATTCCATTTTCTGCCTGTTGCCCCTTGTCCTGTCACCACACACTACTGAGAAGAGTCTGGCCCCATCCTCTTGCCACCTGCCCTTTAGATATTGCTCAGCATCGATGAGATCCCTTCTCAGTTGTCTCTTCTCCAGGATGAACAGCCCCAGGTTCCTCAGCCTTTCTTCATCAGAGAGGTGCTCCAGTCCCTCATCATCTTTGTAGCCTCCACTGGACTCTCTCCAGTAGTTCCCTGTCCTTCTTGAACTGGGGAGCCCAGAACTGGACACAGTGCTCCAGCTGTGGCCTCCTCAGGGCAGAGGAGAGGAGGAGGGTGACCTTGGGGTTATCCTTGGTGACCACTGAGACCTGCGAGTGGTTTGACTTCTCCACTGGTCTTGGAGGTGCTCGGTGCTTTCCAACTGGAGATGCCACCACATCAGAACTCAGTGCCAGTGATTAACTGCTCTTTTCAAGCAAGGATGGACTTGGCCAGAAGGTTACGTTGCTCAACAGAGCCATCCGTGGAGAGGCTTTGAGGGGGGTGCGGTGGGGCTTGCACAAAAATAGTTACGCATCAGACTGAAATCATTAATGCCTGTAGAGACTAATTAAGGAGAGCTGCAGCTGTTTTTGGAAGCACTTTGTGGGCATTGCACGGCGAGCTCGTGCTGGAGGAGCTCTCCGAGTGTGAAACATTAGGCAAGGCGTTTCGTGCCGCTGCCTGTGCAAGTGCTGGGCCCTGAAGAGCTTAGAAGGCGGTGTGGGGTGTGGGGACACGGCACACGTGGGGACAGCGGGGCCAGAGTGTCCCAAAATGTTTGCTTGGAAACGGTTTGCTTTTGTCCAAACAACAGGCTGTGAGTGGTGACAGCCCGGCTGCTCCTGAGCTTAAGCACTGACAGATCCCGTAGCCTGAGCATCTGATGGAAAAGGCTAATAAGGTTCCTCCCCTCTAACTCCTCCTCCCCCCTAAAAAACCTTCAGCCTTTTCCATTTGCCTCCTGCGTGCACTGGGGCAACTGGTTTTGCCCCTGTGGTGTCAAGGGCTAGTGCCCGTGGTGTGATGCTCAGCACCGCTGGTTACCTCTGTCGAGTGTCTGAAGAGGTGTTTCATCATGTGAAGTTGCATCTCATCAACTGCCATCCCAAGAGGGTCCAGGACCACCGTGCTCCTGCCTGTTGGTCCTTGCGGTCTTCCCACCCTGCAATTTAGTTCCTGCAGGTGGTTTTAGAATTTTAGAATCATGGAATTGTCTGGGTTGGAAGGGACCTTTCAGGTTGTCGAGTCCAACCATCAGCTTAACACTGGCCAAAACTATCACTAAACCATGTCCGTCAGCTCCACATCTCCGTGTCTTTTAAAGCATTCCAGGAATGGCAACTCCACCACTCCCCTGAGCAGCCTCTTCCAAGGCTTGATAATCCTTTCAGAATAAAAAAAAATCCTAATATTAATCCTAAACCTCCCCTGCTGCAACTTGAAGCTGTTTCTTCTTGTCCCATTGCCCGTTCCTTGGGAGAAGAGACCGACCTCCCCTGACTGAGTCGTAGAGAGTGATAAGGTCTCTCCTCAGCCTCCTTTTCTCGAGGCTGAACAACCCCAGCTCCCTCAGCTGCTCCTCACAGGACTTGGTTCTCCAGACCCTTCACCAGCTCTCTTGCCCTTCTCTGGACAACCTCCAGCCCTTCAATGTCTTTTTTTTGTAGCGAGGGGCCCAAAAGTGGACACAGTATTCAAGGTGGGGCCTCATCAGAGCTGAGTACAGATGGACCTGAGATGCGTGTCTGAAGAGCACTCTGTGCTGGTACTTAAGGAGTATGAAAGCTGCCTGGGTGATCAACGTAGTTTCTAATTTCAGGCACTTTATTTTAGAGTTGGAGTAACACGAGTGCCCTGCGGAACCCCAGCCCTGCTTTCGAGGCTGCTCTGCCTCCCAGCCTCCCGCCGGGCTCCTCCTCCTTGCTGCTTTTTGGGTCCCTTTTTCAGGCATTGTTCATCTTGACGGCGCTGGCAGGACCTGGAGCTTTGCCGAGCCCGAGCTGGCCTCAGTGGTGTGTGGACATCCTTCCTCCATCCCCTTCCCCAGCATGCAACTTCTGATGAATTTATCTAACCTGCGAGGGAAGAACTCAACCTCATTCCTGAATTTACCCAACCTGCAAGAGAAGGACTCAACCTCATTTCTAAGGGTGACTCCTGTTCTCTGGGAACCCTCTAACCCCATCAGGCTTAAAAAGTGTTCTACAAGAGTCTATTTGTTCTTCCTTTTGCGTTTTCTGGTTATTTTATCAACTTATGTAGATATCTGCTTACCTACTCTTTTATTTTCTGCACGTGGGACATAAAAATATATCCTTTGATTCTCCAAGACCACAGGTCACATTGGGCTGCTATAAAAGAAATGATAAAGATGCTTCGTAAAAACTTAGATCTAATTGTGCAGGACCCGAACCTCACCCAAAATCTTTCATTCCTGGATTTTAAACCCTTGCAAAACAGCATGGGGTTTATCAGAGTGGATTAGATCCTAAAGCCAGATACTCTGGCCCCGGGCCTGAGCCACAGCCAGTGCAGGGTTCTTCTGGGAGCTACTGGGCAAAGTTTGGGAGGCGTTAAGTGAAGTTGAGAGTCAGGCTCAGGGTCCAGTTATTCACGCGCCTTTGGTGAGCTGCCTGGTGGCATGTGCAGAATCCCCATCACGCCAGGGATTACGGTTTTATGGTTTGCACATGGGATTTGCTGTGAGCTCCTGGTTCTTTTTATAGAGGGACTATTCCGGGGTTATTTCGGCGAGGGGATTTCTGACCTTTGGACAAGAAGTCACCGACTCGTGGAGCGGTGTGGAATATTCAAAGTGGCTTTGCTTGGTGGTTCTTGTTAAAATTCAAGCATTTGCGGGTCTAAGAGCATAAAATCATAGAATGGTTTGGGTTGGAAGGGACCTTGAAGACCATCAAGCTCCAACCCCCTGCCCTGGGCAGGGACACCTCCCAGTAGACCAGGTTGCTCCAAGTCCCTTCCAACCTGGCCTTGAAACCCTCCAGGGATGGGACAAGTCAAAAAGAGATGATGGAAGATGAGGCAGAGGGGGGGAAAAAAAGAAACATGGAGAGTGTTATGCAAATAAGAAGTAACTTAAGCCACGGAGTATTTTATTAACTAATAATACTCAGCACTAATTGTCTTTATGAGACTGTGCAAATATTAATTAGGCTGCTACCACCTGTGAGGTAGGTAAGGAGAAATACTCTGGTTTATGGGCAGGAGAGCTGATGAGGCTGTGCTTTTTCAAGACACTAAAATGGTGTGCCTGTCGTAGGGCCCTGAGAAGTCCCATGGGTTTTGGGTAGTGTTTTTGCCAACAAGATGCCCCAAGTGGTTTATGGCCTTCAGGTTACCTTCTGGTGTTTAACCAGAAATGGGACTGCTGGTGTAGTTCGATAGTTTTGAGCTATTGGAAGGTCAGTTTTCATAGAATCACACAATGATTGGAAGGGACCTTGAAGATCATGGAGTTCCAACCCCCTACCATGGGCAGGGACACCTCCCACCAGACCAGGTGGCTCAAAGCCCCATCCAGCCTGGCCTTGAACACTTCCTTTGAAAACAAACCCACAGATTCTATGGTTTTCTTTTTAATTATCCGCATCTACACTTTGTACCGGAACGGGATGTTGGCACAACAGCTTGGCATCTCCATGAGGAGTGCCAAGAGATTGTATCTTCTGAAGAAGAAGAAAGTATATCTGTGTTCAGTGAAAAAGAACAGTGAAAGACTACCTTGTTTTGGGGGCGATGCTGCAGTGAGGGTGTGAAAACTGCCCTAATTGAGGTGGGAATTGGAATATTGTCCAAGCTGAATCAAAGCCTCCGGAACAAGGTGGTCCACAGGGGAATTAGATGAAGAGACAACAAAGGTGAGCTTGTTCAGGACTCTCAGGGGTGTGTGACCAGTGGATAAGGAGTTGGAGGTCAACTTCTAGCGGCTCTTTGCCGGAGGAGGATGCTGTGGAAAAGAATGGCAGGAAAGTGGTTTGGCTTTTCCCATATTCAGCCTAAACTGGAGCTAACACTGGTGTTACGAAGAGAACTGTCCTCCTCCTTATAGTATCATCTCTCTGTGATGTCCCGTGGGTTTTGACAGGTTGGAGGTTAGGTCACAAGAAGTTGGAAGCTTCCTTAAGAGAGGTGGATGAAGGAAAGAAATTAAAGCTTTGGGGGGAGCTCTCTTGCTGGAAACATTTACGTGTACAGGGTTCCCGTTAAACTTCTCCAGAAGTGGAAGATGTAGGGAAGGTAGTTGATGTTGCAATAAAGTCTTGCAGCTGCTTTTTAAATCTCGTGCTTGTACCCGTTCTCCTGGGCCATCACCAAGTGTGATGGGGCTGACGCTGCTTATAATGCCATGAAGGTGCCAAAAGGCCCCGGGTGGGATTTGAAGAGGTGCTGCATCTTGGCCAAAGTGGAGAGAAGACCTGAATGGACCCATTGTGGTCCTCTTGGCCGTTGTGGTGTGTACAGGGACATCCTGGGGAGCACCCATCGACACCGCAGCAGCACATCTTCCGTGACACCCCTCTTGCATCACCCGGGCAGGCTGAGAGAGGACGTCGTAGCCCGAAGAGCCAAAAACCACTTGTCATGAGCTTGGAGAATGTCAAGAAGCCCAAGGATGCAAGTCATATTGTTGGTCTGATGCATATGAAGGAGAAAGGAGCAGGTTTTCATCGAAAGGTCTGGAGAAGGGGGGGAACCGAAATAACTGTGCTGTGAACTGGGACAGTTGTTATTGCTGGAACAGCTCGGTAATAGTAGGAGGCTGGTCTGGGAATGTGGAGAACGTCACTCCTGCCACGGTGTCAGATTGTTGTTTGTTAGTATTTGCCTTTGCAGCCAAGTTTCTCTTCTGACTTTTTGGGTTGATCTTGGTGTTAAAAATTGGAGGAGAGCGGATTTTCAAAAAGCAGATCTCTGGGGGGTTTGCTTGCTTGCCTCTCACAAGCTCTTTAGGAAACCGTAGGTGTCCTCACTGATGGGTTGTCACTGAATGTGAATTGTCCTGGTCTCGGTCTTTAATCTGTTGGACTTCACAATTTGATAAAAGCACAGCTGACAGACATAAAATAGGGGAAAAAAATCCAGCTGGGCTTCAGCTGAGCCCATGCTGGGGAGCAGAGGGCTTTCTTGCATCTAGTGCTTTAGATGCTGCTGGCTGTAGTGATTCCTCACCAACTTCTCCTTCCAGCCTGTCATTCCCAGACCTGTTTTCCTCCAAATGTTCAGAAAAAAAGAATAACTTGCTAAAAATGATTAAACTGAACTAGACTGTCTTTACACAAGACAGCCAGCAGATTACAAACCCGGTTACACTCATACATCTGCTTTAAGTTGGTCATGACAATGTCCTCAAGCTGTTGAGGTGCAGCCACAGCATCTCACCACATCCCATGCTGCTGTCCTCACCATTGAGCTGAGCTTGGCTGCTCCTGTGGGTCTGGAGACCAAAGAGACACCGCTGCTCCAAACTACACTCTAGAGGCTGTTTCCTCCAAACAGGCTGGAGAAATGCTGGTCCTGCTAGCTTTGGTTTAGAGGAGCAAGGTCCTCCTACCTTTGGAGCAAGGTCCTCCTTGGCTTAGAAATTACCCTCCTCTTGTAAATCAGTGTCAGTGACAAGTTTGCAAACAGTATTTTATGATGGAATGGAGACCTGATATGTAAGATTCTTGCAGCTTTTTCTCATTGGCGCCGTTATTGGTGGTATTTCTGGCCCTACTTTAATTTCTTTTCCTGGATCGAATGTTCATCGTACTGGGAAGTTGACACCTTGGGCTTCTCTCCATGTGACCTTTCCTGAGTGCAGTAACAAAATAGCAAGGAAAGAAGGGCTTTAAGGGAAGACTCTTTTAACTTAAATGATCTTTGTTTATTGATTTCACTAACACAGAAACAACTTGTCCTCTCCCTATGAAATGGGTCAGTGTTTCTTGACCTCCTTCCCCGTTGCAGGGAAACACTGATGGTGCAGTGAGAACAGAGAATACCTGTGTTTCTTTTGGCAAATATTTTTTTTTTCTATTTTTGCTGATTCTTCCTCTTGAAATCATCAATGATGTTTCTCTGCAAGGTGTGGTGGAGCTGGGTACTTTCCAACATGGCCATCAATGTGGCTATCGTGTGCTTAAGTCCACGCTTCACTGCCCTTGGGGAGAGCAGAGGAGCTCGGTGCGAGGATGGAACCCAACTCAGGAAACATGGGAGAATGCTCTTGATTTTAGCAGGACTTGCCTTCACCCATCTCTTTGGGCTTGAGCAGAGGTTTTGCTCCGTGTAATGTGGAACGTTGGCTTTTTGGCTGGTGCAGGGTGGAAAGAAGTAACATCTCTTGGAGAAGCAGAAGTTTTGTGCATTCTTTATGGTTATGGTTTTGTTCCTTCTGCCTGTCTTTTTTGGGGGGAAAATCAATGTTGTCCATGGTTGCCCATACTCCTGCCCTTCCAAGCTCTTCCTTTAGTGGAAAAGCAGGAGGAAAGAGTTAGTTGGCCTTCATCCCAGGTTCATCTTCCCTCCATCATCAACACCTGATGGTAGCACCTGTTCTGGGTCAGGACGTGGTCCCTCGTCCCTCACAGGCAAGCAGTGAGCTTGAGGAGGAGGGTTGATGCGACTCCTTGCATGGCCCGGGGCTCAATCCAATGGCCTCACATGGTAGTTTGGGAACCACCACCGAGGTGTGACTCCGGTGGGTATTATTAGAAATGATGTGGTCACACTTAAGCCACAGAAACGTCTCTTGGCATTTGAGCACTATTCACTGTAAAATTATCCCCCAGAGGAGAGGGGGAAGCACGGTCGCTTGGGTGGTGAAAGGAGACCCAGAGCTAGAGATGGTTTCAGCTCTGGATTTGTGCTGGGGAGTTTCCAAGGGCACCGCCTGGTGAACTGGGCTTCCACGGGGCTTCTGTGGTGTATGGAGTTATGCAGGACTTGTGACCGGAGGATTTCTCTGTAGATGGAGGTGAAGAGTAGCTGTTTCTCCATCCAAAATACGTATTTGGTTTAATAACAAGCAAGAGCACGTGCCCTTTTCCCTGAGACTACAGAAAGCCCCTGTAGTGCTGTCAATAAAAAGATTACCTGACAGCCTCGGAAGGGAAATGAAAATTTATCAAATATTACCGCCCCTGTCTGGAACGGCTTGTCAGACTCAGAGGCAGGAGAAGCGAGATTTCTTGTTCTTCTTTCCCTCTCCCACGCTGACATCCCTGGGTCATCCTCAGGACGCTACGAGGGGAGCGTTCTCCTTGCCTGTCACTCAGGGTTTAGAAAATTAGGTGTTTATTGGAGGCAGAATCTGGGCTCTACCAGAGGTTGGTAGTTGCAGAAGATGCCGTTTCCTTCAACACGTGCTGTTGGAGAGCTGGGGGCCACTCCCTGGCCTGCAGGGATGGAAACCTGAACATAAAGCTCGCTCTCTGTTGAAGGGTGGAGATGGGATTATCAGTGCTTTAGGTAAAACAGCATTTGTTTTCAACTGCAAAGGGAAACTTTTCTTCTCCATTTCGCTCCCTTCTTCGTTAGCAGCCTTGGATATAGCAATGTTAATTGGGACCAGGTGACTCGGAAGTCTGAGCTTTCCTGAACTGTGATGTCTCTAACTTTATTGTTGACTTCAGGAGTTAAGAAGCCACCAACGCCCAAGCTTTCCTCTTTATTCTTTTTCCTGAAAAGACAGAGTGGGGTCATCTTTATGACTTTATGTTAAGAAATCATGACTGGAAGGACCTTAGATTTAAATTAACATGCAGTCTTATGTGATGTGGTGCAGATTTTCTATGAGGAATGGCTTGCTTGAGCTGTGGGATTGTAGAATAGTTTGTGTTAGAAGGGACCTTGAAAGGCCATCAAGTCCAGCCACTCTGCAAGTAGCAGGGACATCTCCAACTAGACCAGGTTGCTCAGAGCCCCATCCAACCTGGCCTGGAGTGCTTTCAAGAATGGGGCATCTTCTACCTCTCTGAGGCAACCTGGGCTAGTGTTTCACCATCCAGGTAGCCAATAGAAATTTCTTTCTTGTAATTGTCTCTCATGTTTTCGACACCTTAAATTTATATAACCTTCAGCCTCCTGTGGACTACAACCAAATGGAGGTCTGTCCATCACGTTTCCATGGTTTAAAGTCCCTCTCACTGCCACCACCCTGAAAAGGGCCATTTATTTGGGTAGGACCCATGAGAAGATTTCATCCCTGGTAACTTTGGCTCATTGGGTCCTACTTAAGTCCTGGTGGTGTCAGTTCCTGCAGCTCTGACCATGGAATGGGATGGTGAGGTAGGGTTTGGATGTCTCTCCAGCCATCTAGCCCCGCTGTGAGCATCCAGAGCTGCCTGGCAGTGCAGTGCTAGAGGGTCCTTTCTCTTCTCTAGATGATACCGTGGTCTTTGGGGAGGTGGAGAATGTGGATATGTTCCAAACTCACCCAGCTGTATCTCCCAAATGGGCAACACAAGCAAATAAACCACATGCCCTGATGCTTGTGTGTAGCTTAGGCTGTGAAAATATTTATAGTAACTTAACGGATCCTGTAGCTGCTTTGAGCAAATGAAGGCATTTCTTTAAAGCAACGGCAATGTTGCTTCTCTTCCCCTCACCCCTCCAAACTCTCATGAAGTTCTAGCATGTTGAGTTAGCATGTGTTTACTGCTGGCTGTGCGTGTGTGGTTGCCACCTTAGACCTCTGGTGGCAAGCCACACGTGTGCTGCTTCCAAAATAACTGATCGTAAAGTAGATCCAACCTCGGGTTTGTGAGTGGAGCTTCTGAGGAGCAAAATCATGCTGGATGGGGGAGCAGCATCTATCCCCAACTTCATCTGTTGGGAGCAGCTCAAATAAAAGGTTTTTTTCCCCAGTGAAATGAGAACTCTCTTGTTTTCATGGCTAAAAAGTACCTTCCCAACACCCTCAGACTACGATTCCTTTTTTTTTCCTTGCTGTTGGGGCATTCAGTACAACATCCCCAGAGCGCAGAGTTCACTCCAGACTGTGTGGTTGTATTCTGGGAGAAGACTTGGTGCCCACCCAAAGTTTCATCTGATCCTTCTCTGGAAGTGGAACAAAATGAACTGATGGATGGGGATGTGTTAGGTGGAAACGGGCAAGGTTAATGACAAATCCCGCCAAAACGAAACCTTAGAACCCTTGGCACTATTTGGATTCAAGATGTTGCTTTGTATTATTAGATGGGGGAAGCTGTGAAGCTTTGAAGAGTGGCGTAGATTGGACAAAACCTGTTGAGTGTCCTCTCCAGCACAGCTGGTCCCTGCGTCTGGACACCACCTGAGGCTGGTGGCTTTAAAATGGTGACTTTTCTTGGATCCAGAGCTGTTCTGGCCTTGTCCGTGTGTGATTTCCAGATTGGTGGCCCCAGTTGCTGGTTGCCTACAGCAGTAGACATCTGCATGGACAGAGATGTAACCAGTTCTTATATCCTATCTATGTCCTATGAGTTCAACCATGAGAAGAGAAAGCTCCGGGAAGACCTTAGAGCCCCTTCCAGTCCCTAAAGGGGCTCCAGGAAAGCTGGAGAGGGACTCTTGATGAGGGAGGGGAGCCGTGGGACGAGGGGACCGGTTTGGCAGTGAAAGAGGGGAAATTCAGATGAGATCTGAGGAAGAAATGTTTTACTCTGAAGGTGGTGAGACCCTGGCCCAGGTTGCCTGGAGAAGCTGTTGCCCCATCCCTGGAGGGTTTCAAGGCCAGGTTGGATGGGGCTTTGAGCAGCCTGGTCTGGTGGGAAGTGTCCCTGCCCAGGGCAGGGGGTTGGCACTAAATGATTTTTAAGGTTCCTTCCAACCCAAACCACTCTATGATTCCCATGGGTTTCTTTAAGCAAATACTGAGAAGCAGTGGAACCTCAACAGCGTCAGATGGGCATGGATTCTTCCTGCATTATTCCACTGCAGCTGGAGATGTTCAGTTTTCTACTTCTCTCTGTAAATATAGAGCTTTGACCATTCAGCTCTGTTGGCTCAATGGATCATCTGTTCCTGCCTGCCCTGGGGAGGAAGGGAAGGCATTCATGTGGACAAACCCATGCTGAGCTGGGAATCCTGCGTGTCAAGGCTTCCTTGGGTTGCTGCCCACCTCCAGCATCAGTGTTTGGTGATCTCTTTCTGACATCATCCTGATCTGAGGATTTCCCTGCAAGAATGGGCTCCTGAAGCACAGTCCTGGTGCTAGATGCTTGTTGGGGTGGCCCAGGTACATTTCCTGAAGTAAGAGATGGGAGAGTCAGAGGGGACAAGTTGGTTTTCCCAACTGGGAAAATGTCCTGCAAGTCGAAAACTTCCCAAAGTCCCTTTAAAGGTGAAGAGCTGGGATAGAAAAGGTGCCTAAATGAAGGCTCACGCTTTCCTCTTCTTCCTTCCCATCCATTCTAGGCTTTGTAGAGCAATGGATAAAAGAGAGGGGGCAGAAAAAAAAAAAAAAAGCCACCAACCCACCCACAATAATCTATAGCAACTGTCACCCAGCAAACTACTCCCATTTCATAGGGATAGGTTAGGTGTCAGCGCGCGATCGATGGCTCTCGTACAATAATTATAAAAACTAGCGGGTTGTGTTGCTTGAGTGAGTTTAAGAAGAGTAGGGTCTCAATCTTTCCTCTAATAGGGCTTTGACAGTCCGCGGCGCAGAGGCTTCGTCTTAGTCTGACAGTGTTGTCATTAAACACCAGGTAGCGTGGAACAACAGAGAACACGGGTTCGGAGCGCCGGGGAACACGCGGCTTTGACAGGAGTTATTTGTCATCGAGGAGCTGCCCAAACTCCTCAGCCTGCAATACGGACGGCTGCTTAAAGTGACTTATTGCCCCTGTCTGCGGCTGCAGTTGTGATTTGATAATCGGTAAATGTTTGTCAAAGATGAATTCCCTCCCTGATTCAGTGCCGTGCTGGAAAAGCAAATGAAAAGCGGGGGAAAAAAACATATTGAATGGATTAAAGGCTGGAGCACGATGAGGATGACGGAAACAACAGGTTTCCCGGCTCACTTGGCCTCCTTCCTTCCTTCAGGGTGGGTAAAGCGACAAGGCTGGGTGAGCTGCTGCGTTGCTGCTGGGGTGGGATGGAGGCCTTCCATCAGCATGGGTGCTGGGGGGCTGGGAGAGCTGCCCCCGTTACGTCTTCACCAACGATCTGGACGAGGAGATTGAGTGCACCCTCATTAAGTTTGCAGGTGACACAAACCCTCATTAAGTTTGCAGGTTGGGTGTGTGTGTTGATTTCCTTGGGAGTAGAAAGGCTCTACAGGGGGATCTGGAGAGGTTGGGTCAGTGGGCAGAGGCCAAGGGTCTGAGATACAACAAGGCCAAGTGCTGCGTCCTGCATTTGGGTCACAACAACCCTGTGGACGCTCCAGGCTGGGTGAAGAGGGGCTGGAGCTGCCTGGTGGAAAAGGAGATGAGGGTCTTGGACAACAGCCGGCTGAATATGAGCCAGCTGTGTGCCCAGATGGCCAAGAGGGCCAGTAGCATCCCAGCCTGTATCAGCAATGATGTGGCCAGCAGGACTAAGGAAGTGATTGAGGTGCTTGAGTGTGTCCAGAGAAGGGCAATGGAGCTGGTGAGGGGTCTGGCGAACAAAGAGAAGGGTCTGGAGAACTTCTGAGGAGTGGCTGAGGGAGCTGGGGTTATTCAGTCTGGAGAAAAGGAGGCTGAGGGGAGACTTTCTCACTCTCTACAACTCTCTGAAAGGAGAGTGCAGCCAGGGGAGGTCCGTCTCTTCTCCCAAGGAACAGGCAATGGGACAAGAGGAAACAGCCTCAAGTTGCACCAGGGGAGGTTTAGATGCTGGATATCAGGACAAATTTCTGCGTGGAAAGGGTTATCAAGCCTAGGAAGAGGCTGCCCAGGGAAGTGGTGGAGTCACCATCCCTGGAGGTATTTAAAAGCTGGGCAGATATGATGCTGAGGGACATGGGTGAGTGGTAACTTGTCGGTGTTGGGTTGGACTCAGTGGTCTTTTCCAGACTGAAGGTCTCTTCCAACTGAGACAATTCTATAATTCTGTGATTAGAAGGGTGGATTTTTTGCAGACTTCAAAGCTCCTGGAGCTGTGGGTGGCATTTTTGGGCCTGGTCTTGAGAGATCACAGACCGATGGGCAGACGTGGTCATGTTCTCCTTTGCTTAACCATATCATGGCATCTGAGTTTGGCTGAATTCTCCTCTGCTGGTCACTCTCCTGGAGGTTTCAAGAGTAGGTTTTTGGTAAGGAGAGCAAAGTCTTGCATCTTTTCTTTCCATCAACATGGTTCTTATGGTGCCTTTTGGCAGATATTTCCCTCAGCAAACGCATGTACACGGAGTGGTTGAGCCTTGAAGTTGAAACCCTTTTGTATCTTGTTTGGATGAATTTGGAGCCTGTCCATTACCTGCTTTATCCAGAAGTTGAGAAAAGAAATTTTAAAGGAGCTTAAACTTGGAAAGTTTTCCTCTATTTTTGCAGAATTTATACAAATTTTTCTGCTGATGCCAGAGTCAGGTCAGGTTTTAGGGGAGTTTTCGATTAGCTACTAGAAAGATGTTCTTTCCTGTGAGAGTGGTGAGACACTGGCCAAGGTTGCCCAAAGAAGTTGTGGAAGTCCCATCCCTGGGAGCGTTTGAGGCCAGGCTGGATGGGGCTTTGAGCAGCCTGGTCCAGTGGGAGGTGTCCCTTGCCTGTCCCCCCCGCCCCCGCAGGGGAGTTGGGACTCGTTGATCTTTAAGGTCCCTTCCAACTCTTCACAATTCTATGATTCAATGATTCTTTTTAAATGGTTAGTTAGGAAAGGTAAAAGCCGGACGGCCTTCACTTGGATAAGTGGCTTAGAGGGTGGGGGAATACCTAACGGATTCAAATTTCTCCTCGTTAAATTAAATAAAAACATATTAAGTCAATCCTCAAGCACGAATGCAAATGCATTTCCAGCCCGACTGCTGCTCCCTGTCGTTTCCCGAGGCAGAGCCACCTTCTCTCCGTGCCACGGCGAGGCGTTAAACACGAGATCCGTGAACCCATTTGATTATAGCCAGGGTTTTTCTGGTGTCTGAAGTGCTGAAAACGATCAAGAGCAGGAAAAGTGGAGTGATTTATTAGACTCATAAAAATTCATACTTTGTTATTCCAGTCGTCTTCCATCTGCAGCTTGTTAGAACGAGAACCCCTGGCAGCTCCCGCCGCGAGGCCGGGGGGAGGAGGGCATTTATCAGCCTTCCTCCTGCCATCCTGCTCTCATTTAGAGAAATGGACCCGGCTCCTGGAAACACATTAATAATCATTCACTGAAGGAAGAGGGGGGG
>VZRU01017883.1:12191-26016 GCA_013398155.1 Pedionomus torquatus | reverse complement strand
TTTGGAAGTGGTCTTTCTAAAGCTAATAATCCCTCTTTAACAGCATCCCATTTGGAGAGTATTTTTTCCGGCCCTGGGTATTTACACCGTCACCGATTTTTCACCTGACAGTGACAGCTGCGAGAATGAGCGATGTATTTAATTTCTGAATTTCTCCCTTACTAAGAGATTAGTAACGGCAGAGCTTCTTTTTTCTTTTTTTTTCTTTTTTTTTTCTTTTTTTTTTTTTCCTTTCCACCCATTTCCCCCGATGCTTTTTGCTAGGAAGGGTTGTAACTTCTCCAGCCTTTTTTAGCAGATGGAGCCGAGAAGTTTCCCTGTGTTGATTCCGGTGTGAAAGTTGGCATATTTTTAAAAAAAGGGATGGAGAGGGAGCGCAGAATGGCTGAATGGCAGCTCTGTGCCCCAAAAAAATGACCCAAATCGCTTCTTAGAAGCTCCCGGTGATGGTAAAATTGCGATACCTTTGTTTAAACCCCGTCGTGAGCTGCTGCCTTGAGTTGAGTCCAACTGGTGTCGGCATCTGGGCTGCCCACGCTGGACTTTGCCTGGGCAGGTCTCGGAGCTCAGGAAAAAAAACCCAACAAACTGGTTTACGAGGGGCAGAGAGGTCACTTGGCAAGAGCTCGAGCATCGTTTTCAACGGATTAATTCTTTCCAGGCTAAGTAAACATTTAGTCGTCTTTCAGGCTGAAGGATGGATCCATCTGTTTCTTCCTGGGGTGAGAAAAAAAATTTAAAGAAATTAAAAAAATCTGCTTTTAGTAAAGTTGGAAAAAAATTGTGGATTAGGGACAGGTGAGGGATGCAGGCAGCAGGGGAGGGACTGCTCCTCTTCTTGAGCAAACCTTTCTCTGGCAGTAAATGGGCTGCAGAAAGCAAGGAGGGAGTGGATATTGCACTCTGCTGCTTTATTCATCAGCCATCCCTTAAAAACTCACCTAGCGTTTTGGAGAGCTTTGGAGACCTGCTTTGATTCCCAGCATCTCCATGCTCAGTCCCCACATGATCTCGAGCAAGAAGTGTCCCCAAGCCTGGACAAGGAGGCCACCAACCCTCTGCTTTCTTCCACGTGGCACCTGCCCTGGTTGCCCAAGGTCCATCCTCGAAGCTGTTGACTAATCCACAAATAACGTTATAACATGTCCTTGTAACTTCAAGAGCAGGTTGGATAGAGCTTTGAGCAACCTGGTCCCGTGGGAGGTATCCCTGGCCATGCCAGAGGGCTGGAACTGGGTTAAGTTCTCTTCAAACCCAAACCGTTCAATGATTGATTCTACCAAATAAGATCTTCAGGAGCTTCTCTGGGCAGCAGCAACCCTTCTCCAGGAGCTGGAAAAGTGCTTCATGCTAGGAAGGAAGGAAGGGAAGAGGGAAATTTCGTGGTACCCGCTTGTGCATCTCTCGCGGGGTAGGTCAGGTGTGTTTAGCCCCGGGGCCAAGATAGTGAGTATTTCCAGTTGAGCTGAAGGGTGTGTTATACTCAATATGGAGACAAATACCTAAATAATATTATATTCGTCTCTTACTGTACACCTAAACCCTACTTAATCAGCTCTCTCAATCCCTGGGCATTTATTTCCTTCTGCTGCCTTCAAAAGAATCGGAATTAGCTCGTTTAGTGCTGAGTAATATCACTCCTGCCTCCTGATCTCTCCCTGGCAGAGCACTGAGGTTTCCTCTTTCTACACTCGAATTCTCTGTCTGATGGAAGTTACTCTGGAATGAAACTGTGGTGTTTCCTCCAGACTATGGAAGTTTTTTTAGGGTTTTCATACTGGATGATCTTTACTGAGCAAAAAGTAATATGAGGGCTTGTGGATCGTAGAATCATGGAAGGGTTTGTGCTGGACCTTCAAGATCATCCAGTTCCAACCCTCTGCCCTGAGCAGGGACACCTCCCACCGGACCAGGTTGCTCCAAGCCCCGTCCAACTTGACCTTGAGCCCCTCCAGGGATAGAATCATAGAATGGTTAGAGTTGGAAGGGACCGTAAAGATCATCGAGTTCCAACCCCCTTGCCCTGGGCAGGGAAACCCTGTCATGGGAAATACCATGACAGACCCTCAGTTGGTTACATGGTCCTGCAAAAGTCTAGGACCAACACATTTATCACATTAGTTGCTCATGGCAACATCATCCTTGCTCCGTTATGGGTCAAGGATGGGGCAGCCACAGCTTCTCGGGGCAACCTGGTGTCTCTAACTATTGCAAGGAACTTCTAAATTAATTTCTTTTATCTTTCCCAGCTCCTGTAACCTCAAGTTGGGGAAATAATTTGTGGGTTTATCCTCTGCATGCGTTACTGTTGTGTTTCTAGGTGAAGCCAGAAGCACTGCTCATGGCTTAGGCTTTGCAAAGCCTCTTGCTCCCAGGCAGGAGCATGTTCTCCTTGGCTCTCCCCCAGGTCGGATCCTGGTACCCTGGGTTTTAGCACGAGGCCAGATTTGCTCCCGCCTTTGGCACAGATGCCCTTTTGGAGGGGCTGATGGTGAAGCCAACCATCTGCACCCGCTCCCCATCCATCCGTCTGTCCATCCCTGGGTGCCGGCCGGGCACAGCAGCATCTGCAGCTCGAGCTGCCCGCTGGGCTCGCCTGGAAGGAGGATTTGCCGAAGGATACGGAGAGGTCTGAGAGGTCACAGCTGTTAAAGCTGGGAAAATGGGAAATAAAGTTCAGAGGGGTTCCCTGACTTGGCACAAGCGCTGCAGCCACCTGTCTGCGAGCATCAACAGTTTTCCAAGCTGAAATATGTTTTGATTGCAAATAATTTCCTTTAATCTTGCCCCCCCTCCCCTTCCCCGACAAACAAATCCAGTTTGAGCAATTGCTTATTGAATTTCTGGTGGCCGATTTAGATCGTTCCCGCCGTGCTCCATCATGGAAAGGAGTGTGCAACCAGAGGTGATGAGGGACAATTCTCTGGGGAAACCCCAAAGCCGTTCTGCTTTTATATGGAAAAAAGGTTTTATGACTCGGTAGGGAGGAGCAGGGAGTGCAGAAGGCAACATCGCGGCTGAAATTCTTCTTAAAATGCAAGAATAAAAGGAGGCAAAGGGGAAATGTTATTTTTGGCAGGGGAAGGAACTTTTTTTGGTGGGAGTTGTGTTCAGGAATGAGACAACGGGAACATTTTCTTGTTCCCTCCTAACAAATTCCCTTTTTCTTCTGCACCTAAAATAACTGTATTTTAACCTCCCCCAAAAAAGGGTTTGGCACCGCTGTGGCAGGGATGTGCCCTCGGTTGGGTAGGAGAGATGGGAAGATGCTGAGAAGCTCCGGCGTGGATTTCCAAAGTTACTTGTGGTGGGTTTTTTCCCTCATCCATGTAAAACTGTGCGTAGGACAGGCCGATGGCTTTGGCAAAGTGAGCTAAAAAGTTGCATTTCTATTTTTATCATTTATATTGGCTAAAAGTCCTCTTCTGCTGTTTCTGTTAATATTAGCAAGCTTGAAATTTCCTTATAAGCGTGAACAAGAAGTATGAAAATTCAGGCAAGCAGCTGAAGGTGCTTCAGAAAAGGAGCCCAACCAAAAAAAAAGCTGCTTGCAAAAGTAAAAAATGAAAAAAAAAGTGCATCCACCTTTGCTTTTGAGCACTTAACAACACCCACCTCAGACCTTTCTACAGGAGAAAATACTTTTGCAAAAGGATTAGTTCTTTTTTAAGAAGAGCAGAGCACTGGCATTGCTTTAAACAGGGAAGGGTTTGATGATGAAGGTGGTGATGGGGATTCAGGGCTCTCCTCTTTTGTGACTGTTGGGATCCACCATTTAAATGTTCTTCAGGAGCTTCAAATCATAAATGTCATGGCAGGAGGGTTGGAACTCAATGATCTTTAAAGTCCCTTCCAACTCTAGTCATTCTATGATTGTGTGATCATAGAAGAGTTTGGATTGGAAGAGACCTTTGAAGATCATCTGGTCCAACCACTCTGCCATGGGCAGGGACATCTATAAATAGACCAGGTCGCTTGATAACCTCAAGGGATGTTATCCTCATCACCTACTCTGCCCTGGTGAGGCCCTATCGGGACTACTGGGTCCAGTTCTGGGCTCCCCAGTTCAGGAAAGACAGGGAACTGCTGGAGAGGATACAGCAGAGGACCACAAAGATGATTAATCGCTTAACGCNCAAAGATGATTAATGGCCTAAAGCATCTCTCTTACAAGGAAAGGTTGAGGGACTTGGGTCTTTTTAGTCTGGAGAAGAGAAGGCTGAGGGGGGATCTGATCAACATCTAGAAATACTTCAAGGGTGGGTGTCAGGAGGAGGGGGCCAGGCTTTTTTCAGTGGTGGCCAGTGAGAGGACAAGAGGAAACGGGAACAAATTTGAACTTAAGAACTTCCATCTCAAGCTGAGGAGGAACTTCTTCACTTTGAGGGTGACAGAACCCTTGAAGAAGCTGCCCAGAGAGGTGATGGGAGTCTCCATCTCTGGAGACATTCCAAACCCACCTGGACACGTTCCTGTGGGACCTGCTCTGGGTGAACCTGCTTTGGCAGGGGGTTGGACTGGGTGATTTCCAGAGATCCCTTCCAACCCCGTATCATTCTGTGATTCTGTGCTCAGAGTCCTGTCCAACCTGGCCTTGGTTCTCCACAACATAAGAAGATGGGCAGATGGTTTTCTCCTTGGTGGACCTCTTGAAACATAGCATTTGTATTTGAATCTGAGTGTCTTGTATCTAGTTACCCTTTTGGCCATGGTGCTGTTCTGAACTCCCAGGGCTTTAAGAGCTAAAAGATCTGATGAATAAGAGGGGAAGGAAAAAAGACCTCCTTGGCCAACACATGAAGCCGAGCAATTAGGATTGGCCAGGAGCGCTGTTGCCACTTATAATTGTGGTGGTTAATCCTTTATTATCACTGGGTTTGTGTTTGGGGAGAGCGAGCACTGGGCAGTGATGCCCTTACCCTGGACCTGCTCCCAGGGCATCGCAGTGGGCATCTGCCTGTGGATCTCCATCGTTCCCACCTCTGCACAGGTTGCATGAACTGGCTTGGAAGTGGAAGGGAAAAATCACAGCGTCACCGAATGTTGGGGGTTGGAATGGGCCTTCGGAAATAGTCCAGTCCAACCCCCTGCCAAAACAGGGTCACCCAGATCAGGTTGGACAGGAACCTGTCCAGGAGGGTTTGGAAGATCTCCAGAGAAGGAGACCATCTCCTGTTCCAGGGCTTTAGTGCCCTCAAAGGAAAGAAATTTTTTCCTCACGTTGAGATGGAATTTCCTGAGTCCGTTGTCCCTTGTCCTGTCACTGAGCACCACTGAGAAGAGTCTGGCCTCATCCTCTTGCCACCTGCCCTTTAGATACTGCTCAGCATCGATGAAGTCCCCTCGCAGTCTTCTCCAGGCCAAACAGCCCCAGACCTCTTACCTTTTCCTCATCAGAGAGATCCTCCAGTCCCTTGATCATCTTCGTAGCCTCCACTGGACTCTCTCCAGTGATTCCTTGTCATTCTTCAACTGGGGGTCCAGAACTGGACCCAGCACTCCAGCTGTGGCCTCACCAGGGCAGAAGAGAAAGAGAATATGACCTTGGGGTTATCCTTGACAACCACCAACGATGCTCTGGAGGCTGAGGTCTGGCTGGGAGGGTTTCTAGGCAGAACCTCTATGGGAAATCGGGTGGGAAGCGCTTCGGCGAGCAGTTGAGCTCTGCTGCCCACCCAGGGAGTGGGACCTGGGGCTCTGGGAGACTTTTTGCCTGCGTTTGTGAAACTCTCAGCTTCTATTTTGGTGGGGGTTTTTTTGTTTGTTTGTTTGCTTGGTTTTTGGGTTGTTTTTTTTTTGCTGCTTGCGATGCTGAAGCAAGGCTTCCTCCAGCAGGTTTTTTAAAATTTTATTTTATGAGAACAGTCCGTTACGACTCCCCAAGTGCCGTAAAAGTTAATGTGATAGTCGCTCTGCGCCTGTGCTCATTTTTATAATTTTTTATTTTATGAAACAGGACAGGGAGCTTAGTGACTTATTACTATTCATTTCGTTTCAATGCAGTAAATATTGATTCAGTTGGGGGTTTTCAATTTAAACCACTCGGCGATTATATAAAATATTACTAGCCTCTGAAATTATGCTTACCGATCCCTTCGGCTGCTCATTAACGAAGGAGTGCAATTTTTAGATCCCTTTGCTTTCATCATTCTAATAAATGGGCTAAGCTCCCTTTTCGCGCGGAAGGTGCCGTAGACTCAGCTAGCGGGGGCTTGACAGCCTCCATGCAGCTCTTAATTTGGAGCCGATTTCAAAGGGTTTTCTATTTTATTTTTATTTTTTATTTTTTTATTTTGAGACATGTAGGTCCCTCTCTCTCTCTCTCTCTCTTATTCTTCATCTGTGATGGAGCTGGGGAACGACAGCTGGGGAAAACGGAGCTGGTTTGTTCCCCACGTCGTTCAAAGAGACACGTCCTGGCCTTTTCCCACCGTTGCATCCTTACATGTTCATAGAATCATAGAAGGGTTAGAGTTGGAAGGGACCTTAAAGATTATCCAGTTCCAACCCCCCTGCCCTGGGCAGGGACACCTCCCACCACACCAGGTTGCTCCAAGCCCCATCCAGCCTGGCCTTGAACCCTTCCAGGGATGGGGCAGCCACAGCTTCTCTGGGCAACCTGTTCCAGTGCCTCACCACCCTCACAGCAAAGAAGTTCTTCCTGATATCCCATCTAAATCTCCCCTATTCCAATTTAAAACTGTTCCCCCTTGTCCTGTCATTCCACTCTCTGACAGAGTCCCTCTCATGCTCTCCTGGAGCTTCCTTCAGATCCTGGAAGGCTGCCCTAAGTTCTCCCCGGAGCCTTCTCTCCTCAACCCAACCCAACAACCCCAGCTCTCTCAGCCTGTCTTCATAGTTGAGGTGCTCCATCCCTCTAATCATCTTGGTGGCCCTTCTCTGGCCCTGTTGCACCAGGTCCATGTCCTTTCTATGTTGAGGACTCCAGAGCTGGACACAGTAATCCAGGTGGGGTCTCATGAGCCTGGAGTAGAGGGGGAGAATGATCTTCTGCGACCTGCTGGACTCAGAGGACCCATTTACATGTGTCATGAGGAAGGAGAAGAGAGAGAGGAGGAATGAGAGCTGACCAGTGTCATTAGCAATGGTAGTAGAAGGGTCTCATTAGCTGTGGAGAAGCTGGTCATTTGGGGCCTCTTACGGCCGATGGATGTTCTCACGGCAAAGCTTTATGTGGAACCAGCTCAGTCAACTCACAAAGTGTTGTTTCAACATTGCATGGAGGTGTGGAAGCATGTCCTTGGAGGTAAGGGGTTAAATAAGCCTTTGGAAAATTTCTTAGATGCCACCAGGGCGTCGTTTGTGAGCTGGTGGTGGTTGTGCTCTGGGCTGGAGATGTTGCCCATCCATAAAGGAGCCCATTTGATTCTGCAGGAGCTTTCCTTCCCATTCTTTGACTTTTCCATTCCCACAGTCTCCTGTTGAGCACTTCGGAGTGTGAACTCCTTGCCGTGATCCTCCTGATATTTCCTCACTAGGAGGACACGAGACCTTGGTATCCATGTACCACTTGCAAAATAAGGGCAAGCTTCTGCAGCTTGTCTGAGGTCATGGAGAGTGCAGCAAGGGTGGATGCAGGATGTCCTGATGGGATTTGAAAGAAAGTAGAAAATTCAAGACCAGGGGAACATCCCCGCATGGAGTAGTTGAGTGTTGTCAGATTTTGGGGTTAAGCAACTGAGCAGGAAAGATGAAAAGTGTTAATGAGTGGGGGAGCAACCAGTGGCTTGTTGGCAGAGTGACTTCAGGAGGAGAAGAGGCTCAGATTGGCCTCAAGTTCTTTGCTCCTGTTAAACGCAACAAGAATACACAGTAGGCAGGAGGAGACTCAGAAATCATCTGGTTTAGCAAGAGCTGCATTAATTGGATCGATGCTAATATGTGATTTAAAATATGTTGTCAATGGAACGGAGTATTTGGCCGAGACCCCGCTGTGACGGGTGAGTTACGATGTTGGATCTCATGGGGCGGAGACGTTCTTTGTGTTGTGCTTTGCACAGCACTTAACCCTTGGTGGATTTCCCCCAAAAAGAAGCGATGATGGGGCCAAGAAGAACCTGGGTGAGACTGGAAATGGGAAATGAAAGAACTAAAGGTGCCACGTAGCCAACTTATGTAATTAACCACTGGTTTAAATACCGCTTTTAGGCCAGTTTTAAGGGTGGTAGTAAACTACCTTTGCGATAATCAATAGATTTTTAGCCTCCTTGCATATTTCAAGCTTGCCAGCCCAATCTCCCGGAGTATTTAAGAGCTAATCTTACCCAGTGGTTGCAGTAGGACCAAGACCGTTGCAGTGAAGGTGACCGTGAATGGCTTTGTGTAAGGGGATTTTTGTCTGCTAAATTCAAGGAATTTATCCCTTTTTATGCAAACCCTGGGAGTGACACACTCATCAGGTTGTTGGGTTACCTATTGCTAAGGATGAATGCCTATTATTTTAATACTTTAATTGAAAGGGGGGTTCCAAAGTCCTGCTTGAAGTGTTCTTTGCCCATATTTAAGGTCTTCATTTCTATGTCATGATAGGACGATCGTGTGGCATCCCAGCACCTGGCAGGCACTGGGAGTTTTGGAGCAAGGCTGAGCTTCCACTGGAGACCAACAGAAATTGAGAACCAGCTTCCCCAGATCCCCTTGAAGTCCCCTCTGCGTGCCTCAACCACCTGAGGAATTTTAATTGTTCTCTAAAATCATCGAATCATCAGATTATATGGGTCANTGGGGCAGCCACAGTTGCTCTGGGAAACCTGAGCCAGGGTCTCACCACCCTCACAGCAAAGAAGTTCTTCCCCAGATCTCATCTCAATCTCCTCTCTTCCAGTTTAAAACCCTTCCCCCTTGTCCTGTGGTTCCCCACCCTGATCAAGAGTCCCTCCCCAGCTTTCTTGGAGCCCCCTTAGGGACTGAAGGTGGCTGGAAGGTCTCCCTGGAGCCTTTTCTTCTCCAGGCTGAACATGCCCAACTCTCTCAGCCTGTCCTCACAGCAGAGGGGCTCCAGCCCTCACAGCATCTCCGTGGCCTCCTCTGGCCCCGCTCCAACAGCTCCATGTTCTTCTGATGCTGGTGCCCCCAGAGCTGATGGCAGCACTGGGAGTCGGGGGTGTGTGGGGGCTGTTTCCCCACCGCAGAGCGGAGGGGCAGAACCTCCCCACTTTCCCTGCTGGACACCCTGCAGCCCGGACGGGTCAGTTTGCATTCTACTAGTTTGGTTTATCTCCTACACCAAGGAACCAATTTGGGTTTCTCAAAGCAAGGTAGGAAGCGGGAGATTTTCCTTTTAATACTGCAAAGCCAGGTGGTCGCTCTCGTTTGTGCCACCCAGGAACACGATCCTTTTATTACGATGGAGACTTGCGAAGTCATTTGTCCTTGTTGATTGAGTATTTATGATGGGAGCCCTGGATGGTGTTTCCCTTAGATTGAATTTCAACAGCTGGCAAGAATTGCTCCCTTCCTCCCTGTAGGTGGCTTTTCGCCTGTCAGGACACATAGCAACGTCTTACCTGTTTATTCTTCTCCTTTGCTTTAATTCCTGGTTTAGGTACAACCCAAATCTGGGCACTGGTGGAATTTCTGTACCGCTCTATAGGTTTATATTTGCTTTCTCCTCCTCTTTTAGTTTTTAATATATTTTTTTTAGTGCCTGCTCAATATTCAAGGAACATAAAAACGTTCACCACTTATCATGAGCTGTTATCACAACAACTCTTCACAATTATTAATAATAGCGCTTAGTTTCGTGGATGGCTTTTCATTATAGCTCTCGAGGCAAATAATAGAGGCAGGGAAGTATTGCTAATGGTCGAGTCGCGGGCTGGGAAGCAGTTGAGCTGTCATTGCCTCTTCGTGAAAGCAGGAGAAGCGGGTTTTGAGCCATTTTGGTGGTTCCTGGTGGTCACCTACCGAAGGGGAACCTCTTGGACGTGTTCCTTCGCACTGTGTGTTGTCCTCCTTGCAGACTGTGGCTGTGTTTAGATGCTGATGAAGATGCTCTAGGATCCGCAACGGGCATTTTGATACCCCGTTTTCATGAGGAGCTGTGTTTGGGGGAAGAACGTGGTAGATGTGAGCACGTGTTGATGTATCCTGGTCCCGCCAAACCCTGGGCAGGCGATGTAGGCTGGCCTGTCCCACCAAGGTTCTGGGGAGCCCTACAACCACCCAAGCGTTTGGGATGTGAGTCTTCCTCCTTAGAGATGTTAAAAAACCCCATCTAGACACAGTCCTGGGCTACCAGCTCTGAGTGGCCCTGCTTGAGCAGGAGCTTGGGTGAGATGACCTCCAGAGGCTCCTTCCAACCTCAATCATTCTGTGGTTCTGTGATCTGTCCTCCAGACCTGCTGTTGCTGGTCATGGAAAATCATCTCTTGAGGCACCAGGACGTTCAGAGGTATTTGAGATTTCACATCCAAAATTAGCTCTGGGTGGGTGGTTGGACTCAGCTGTGGCAAACCTGCGATGGCTCGTTCTTGTGTGAACCCTGGGAGACCCGGTGGGTCAGAGAGCTCCAGCTCCTGTGTTTGCTCTGCAGAACAGAAGTTTCCAAACCCACCCTTGAATTTCCTGCCCTGTGCTCCTCTCTGCTGCCTGATTTTCACTGCTGGGTGGTGGTTGTCCTGAGCTTGAATCCAGAAAGTAGCAGGCACCCAAGGTTTGGGAGATGCCCACCACGCTGCTAGGAAAGATGACTTCCTTATTTTCTTCTGCAAATTAGTGGTGGGGTTTTTTCCCCCTGGTTTGTTTGGGGGGGGTGTGTGGTTGTTTTTATTTTCTTTTTTCCTGGCTCAGCAAGGTTCAGCGGTTCGGCCTTGCACACCGCGAGGCGTAAGAAACACCCGGTTTAATTTGCGGTTAGATATCTGTTAAGATTGCATCCACTTCCCCAGTCAGCACTTAATTGGCAAGTCGCTTGATTTAACAGCGTGGGAGCCGGCACCGGAAAAATGGCTTGAATAAATCACTGCCTGACGCCAGAAAATAGATATAATCTCAACATTAACTACATTAATAGTAGCAGGAGCCGAATTAAGAAAGCCATAAAGTATAGGCAGGAGAGTATAAATTATAGCCATCTCGCTGTCGTCTTCTCCAGGCTCTGCTTTCCTTCCTCCCCCGGACCCTCACCCAGGCGATCGTGCCGATGTTGGCTCTCGTTGGGGGCAAGTTGTGGTTGTCTCTGTCGGGGACAGGGAAAGGAGCGATGTCCCCAGCCCACGCCTTTCCCAAATCGTGTCACCTCTTTGGGGACACCATTAGACTTGGCCTGATCAGTTTTAGTGGCTTAATATTGATTTCAAAAGGATTCAGAATGGGAGGTAATTGCTCTGTTGCTGTGATCATGAATTTCATTTCTTCCCTCCTTGGCCCTGGCCATGGCCATCTGGTCTTTTATGGTCCTCTGACCACGTATATTTTTAACATCATTATTTTGGGCTGGGCAAGGGGAAGCAAAACACTTCCTAATGATGTAGAAGGAAACCTTCATTAGATTCAAAGAATTGTGGAACAGTTAGAGTTGGAAGGGACCTTGAAGATCATTGAGTTCCAACCCCCCTGCCATGGGCAGGGACACCTCCCACTAGAGCAGGTTGCTCCAAGCCCCATCCAGCCTGGCCTTAAATACTTCCAGGGATGGAGCAGCCACAACTTCTCTGGGCAACCTGTTCCAGTGTCTCACCACCCTCACAGGAAAGAATTTTTTCCTGATATCCAAGGCATGTTAGGGCACCAGCTTTGCACATCTGCACATGATGAAGTCCCCTTTCCACCATGTCCTGGGGAACCCATGGCAGATCCCTTAGATAAGAGATAAGAGAAGGTGGCCCTTACAACTTCTTCAGCAAAGCCTGGTGAGACCCAGGGAAGGTATCCCTCTAGCTTTTGCAGTGCTGTGGGGTGCAAAAAGCCATCTCAACTCTTCCAGCTGTTGCATTTTACCTTTGTGCTGGGGTCAGGGCTTTATGAAGTTGAAATTGCATCTCTTTGGTTGTTTCTTTTTCATTTAAATCAGGTGTTGGGTCCACCCTTGGTTTGAAAGATGACATTTTTAGGTTTCTCTTCAAACATAGCCAAGGTGTTCGTAGTCCTGTGATGGGTGGGGTGATCCAGCATCATTCCAAGGACCAAAACCTGGGTGGGAAAATGAACTTGAGGTACCAAAATGCAAGTTTGTGCCTTAGAGCATCGTTACAATCCTTTTTCACCCACCTTTTCAGAGCAGGGTGATGTCAAGAGGAGGATGATGATGGAAGTGACTTGCTTCCCACCTTAACGTATGTGGAGGGTAGTGTCAGTGCCATGAGCTGTACCCTGGGTTTGGGTTTATTTAGGAAGTTTTCCCTGGGTTGTTTTTTTGTTGTTTTTATTTTTTTAAATTCTGGAGCCGTGAGTTGCTCTGGGTCTGGTGCCAGCAGAGGGAGACAGCTCTGTACAAGTCCTGCGTGGGGAAGGCTGAAAGCTAATTTCGTTTTAATGAGAGAGCAACAGTGATTTTTTTCCATCTTTGCGTACACGTTGAACTCACATCATTTCGCAACACCGACGGGCTGAAATTGGGGCTGGGATTGGTAGATTTTACACCTCAGAGCCATCAAAATCCCATATAACAGTGGTTTTATTTGAGATGTCTCTGATCCTGCAGCAGGATGTAGGATGCAGGTGTAACGATGTAGGTTCACAACCTCTATTTCCCAACAGTCACCCCAAACATTTTGCTTTCAGGATGGACCTCCCTTTTCCTAATTTTACTTCATGGTCCTCGATTAAGAGCATCCCTGGGCTGTTTGGAAACACACAGACCATGCTCTCCCTGCTGGGGTTTTATCTAGAAGGTGTGAACAAGCGATGGCTTCAGCAGATGATCATCCAAACACCTCAGGAATGTATGGAACACCTGCCCTGCCTATATGTCCAACGTATGTGCTTTTATTTCCTGAGAACCTGATAAATTGGTCCAAGAGATGCATAGAAACGATGCAGTTTTCTCGGCATCTATGGAGTTGTCACCGCGCTGAGATTTAATGTGCTGACAGCTTGGTGTGCATGAGGTTCCCCAGGAGGCTGTGAGATGACCAGCGTGGCTGAAATGTGCCACGTGGCTGGGCTTTTTTCCTGTAGGAAGTCTCTTTTAAGCTGTTGAACCAGCAGAGCCATCCCAGAGTTACTGGAAACGCTCAGAAACTCCTCTGAACCCAACGGTGAGGCTTGTTCAGGGTGATGCCATCAAGCAGTTAATTTTAGAGACCTGACCCTGAGTTCAAGCAGGTGATTTAGGAAGGACATGGACCTGTTGGAATGAGTCCAGTGGAGGACCATGAAGGTGATCAGAGGACTGGGACACCTCTCCTAAGAGGCCAGGCTGAGAGACTTGGACATGTTCAGCCTGGAGAAGGCTCTGGGGAGACCTTCGAGTCCCTTCCAGTCCCTCAAGGGTCTCCGGGAAAGCTGGGGAGGGACTCTTGATCAGGGAGGGGAGCCATAGGATGAGGGGGAAGGGTTTGACACTGTAAGAGGGGAGATTGAGCTGAGATCTGAGGAAGAACTTCTTTGCTGTGAGAGTGGTGAGACCCTGGCCCAGGTTGCCCAGAGAAGCTGTGGCTGCCCCATCCCTGGAGGGGTTCAAGGCCAGGTTGGAGAGGGCTTGGAGCAACCTGGTGTGGTGGGAGGTGTCCCTGCCCAGGGCATGGGGTGAGACTGGATGATCTCTTCTTTCAGTGTAAAACCGTTCCCCCTCGTCCTGTGGCTCCCTTCCCTGATCAAGAGTGTCCCCCCCATAGCTTTCCTGGAGCTCCTTGAGGGACTG
>VZRU01017883.1:0-12097 GCA_013398155.1 Pedionomus torquatus | reverse complement strand
CCCTGGAGGGGTTCAAGGCCAGGCTGGATGGGGCTTGGAGCAACCTGGTCTGATTGGAGGTGTCCCTGCCCAGGGCATGGGGTGGGACCAGATGATCTCTTCTTTCAGTGTAAATCCGTTCCCCCTTGTCCTGTGGCTCCCTTCCCTGATCAAGAGTGTCCCCCCCATAGCTTTCCTGGAGCTCCTTGAGGGACTGAAAGTGGCTGGAAGGTCTCCCTGGAGCCTTCTTTTCTCCAGGCTGAACCCCCCAAACTTTCTCAGCCTGTCCTCACAGTATAGGGCTCCAGCCCTTCCAGCATCTCCGGGGCCTCCTCTGGCCCTGCTCCAGGAGGTCCGTGTCCTTGTGATGTTGGTGGTTCCAGAACTGGAGGCAGCACTGGGGGACGGGGGGGTGTCTCCCCAGAGCAAAGAAGAGGGGCAGAATTCCCCCCACCTTGCTCTGCTGGCCATATTACTGGGGGTGTAGCCTGGGATGCAGATGGGCTTTCTGGGCTTCCCGTGCACGTTGCTGGCCCATGGCCAGCTTTGCATCCCCCAACACCCCCAGGTCCTTCTCCCCAGGGCTGCCACGACCTTCTCAACTTCTTAATTTCCAGCCTTTTGGTTGCAACCTGCTTTACAAAGTCCCGACAGCTCCCCCTGAAATGGATTTTTAAAAGCGTCATCTTACGGCGAATTTTCCTTTCCATCTTGTTGTTTATTAGGCTCTTAAAGGGAAAGCTTGTAATGCATCCATTGATCGAAATACCAATTGAATAGATGGGAGCACATAAAATAGTCCCGACCCTTTAATAATGGAGCAATATCATTTGTAATGTAGGCAATGCAATTAGTATTGCTAACCAATACACTGCCCCTTGATGGCTGCCTTTGAATCATTTTTATACATCACAATATCCACCGAGTCCAGGAGACTTCCTTTAAGTGTCTGCCCGGGGAGCAGCTTATACACTGACGCTCTCAGAAGTGTTGGACCTTTTTTTTCCTTTCGCTTGGAAGTAGGTCTAAATTCTTTATAGGCACGTATTTATAAAATATACATGTATACATTTATAAAACACATATCTCTCCATCTAAGTGTATACACTTATCCAGGCGGATGCAACACTTGTATTAATGTATTTACTGCCCGGATCCTTTGATTACAGGGAAGGCAAGAGTTCAGGCCAAGGAATTAGGCTCGGACCACGTTGCTCCGGTTGTTTCTTGGGTCAGGTCGTGAAAAATGGCCAAAAAAAGCGCCACATTTTGGGGTTATAAACACGGATGGGTAACGACTGCCTGCTTTAAATGTAGAAAAATAAGCCCGTGGTAGAAATGTGAGTGTCCTGGTTTGAGGTAAAACGAACCAATTTTCTGTTTTACAGTTTTACTTTCTTGGCTGGGCCTCTTCTAACTCACTAAACTCTGGAATTAACAGCACGTTGTTCTGAGCTGTTTCGTCTTGCAGTGATAAGACCTGATTATCCCAAGGGATGGTGCAGAGAGGCCCTTGTTTATCCTTATTGCTGGAACAACCAAGGACAGAATTTTCATCATTTGCCCCGTTGGAGGGTCGGAAACAAAAAAGCGTAAAGGGGTCCCACCTGCAAGGAGGAGTGGACAGGACAGGTGACCCAAAACTGCCCAACAGGGGTATTCCATCCCATCCCCATCACACCCCGGATAAAAGCTGAGGGTTCAAAGGGTCAGCTCCCCTTCTCCGATGGCCGACGTCCCAGGAGGACCCTGCCTGTTCCTCTGCCTTTGATCCCGATCCGAGCGTTCCTGACTCCAGAGCTGGAATCCGGCTCCTGTTCATCACCCAGTCCAGTTTGGGACTTTTCCTGAAGCCTGCTGGTGACGTGGTCGTCATCCTGGGATCTTGATACGATTCCTTCCTCTCCTCTCTTTTACCCAAAGTGGAGGGGAGGGGGGACATCTGTCAATCAGGTTTTGGTAAATTTGGCTGAAACCACGACGTGTGAGTTTGTTGTTTGTTCTTTAGGATGTTAGAGAGGCAGCAAACCTGGCTCTTTAGGGACAAAAAGAAACATCAGAAGGAAGTGTTTATACGCCGTTTTCTATGCCTTGGTAGGTAAATTAAATTGAATTTTCAATCTTGTGTTGCCATGGATGGGTGTCTGTCCCGAGTAGAAGCCCCGAGGGCTGTAGGCAGCACCACTGGAATTCTTTAACCTTGTCCATGCTGAGACGTGTGCCCGACGCAGATATTCCTTTGCTTTAATTAAAATCTTTCAGCCGGTCTTCCTCTTCTTAGTGCTATTACTGTTTCCTGTGTCAGGAAAAAAAAAAGTGTTTAAAAAGAAGCCATCCCTGGAAAAAACAGTTAAGCCTGGTATTTTTGGAAAGCGGGCAGGAGGGAAAGCCTTGAGTGGGATTAGGCTGATTATTTTGGAAAATATTCAAAGTTGAGGGTTGTTTTTTGTTTTTTTTTTGAGTTTGAAGGTGATGCAGATGGCGCCGGCTGCTTCTGAATCAGCCCTTGGGGGTACAGGACGGCTTTGAACCTCAGCCTTGTGCGTGGAGCTTGTTCTTTAGGATTCTCCCCCTCTACTCGGCTCCGGTGAGACCCCACCTGCAGTTCTGTGTCTGGCTCTGGAGTCCTCAGCGCAGGAAGGATGTGGACCTGTTGGAATGGGTCCAGCAAAGGGCCAGAAAGATGATCAGAGGGTTGGAGCACTTCTTCTATGAGGACAGGCTGAGAGAGCTGGGGATATTCAGCCTGGAGAAGAGAAGGCTCCGGGAACACCTTAGAGCAACCTTTCCATATCTGAAAGGAGCTCCAGGAGAGCTGGAGAGGGACTCTTTGTCAGGAAGTGGAGTGATAGGACAAGGGGGAATGGTTTTAAATTGAAAGAGGGGAGATCTAGGTTAGATACTAGAAAGAAATTCTTTCCTGTGAGGGTGGTGAGGCACTGGAACAGGCTGCCCAAAGAAGCTGTGGCTGCCCCATCCCTGGAGGGGTTCAAGGCCAGGCTGGATGGGGCCTGGAGCAANGATGGGGCTTGGAGCAACCTGGTGTGGTGGGAGGTGTCCCTGCCCAGGACAGGGGGGTTGGGACTGGATGGTCTTGAAGGTCCCTTCTGACTAACCATTCTATGATTCTTGCTTCCCTTCTCCTTTTTGGGGGCTCTGTAGCCCATCACTAAGGATGGTAGGATGCTACCTCGGAGGGATTAAGCGTTCACATCCCATCCCACATGGATGTGAGACCTGAAGCTGCCCCAAACAGTGTGACCATCAGCAGGGATGCCAGGCTGGAACACGACTTAGGTGCTAAAGCTGGTAACACCTGCCTGTCTCGGATGCTGCAAGAGATCCATTTCAGCTAATCAGAATTAAACCCTAATGAACTTTGTCCAATCGTCTGAGCTCATGGGGGTAAAAGGAATCTAATTAATGGGACAATGGTCCCCAGTCTTCCTGCTGTAATTGCTGATCTGCTGCAGCATTAGAGCAGCGGGTTGGAAAGCTGTGCATTAGAAGTTGTCAGCATTTCCATTCTCAATCTGAGCTTAAGCGGTTTAACGGGACGCTGTCATGGGTTTCAGGCTGCAAGTTGACCTACCTTGAAAACAGCTTCATCTGGGCAATCGTATCTTCTAAAACGGTTCTTTTTGTCTTTCTTCCTGGCCAACATTGCAGCAGAGAAGTTTTTAAGTGGAAACTTTCCTAGAGAACTTGAGTAACTTTGAAATGTTTAAGAAGATCCTTCCGTGGCCTTTCATGGGTGGGGTTGGACCCCTTGCTGGAGGGAAACCAAGCAGGGTGGCTTGGAGTTGGGCTGTCAGATGAACTGCATATGAGCAGAGCTGCTTTAGGCTGGGATTTTTCAGAAGATGGACTTCTAAAAGATGGGGGGGGGGGGGGGAAGTTGACCATCTNNNGGGGGGAGATATCTAACCACTCGGAAGCTCTGGAGAAGAAATATGCAAGAACCCAAACACGAGGAACTGGAACAGCCAGGGGGATGTAGGATGAAGGGGAAACTGAAGCTATGGATTTTTTTTCAGCAGCATTTCAGAAAATTTGAAGAAAAGGGGAGGAATGAAACGGGAGAGAGTAACCAGCAGAGCAGGAGACCTCAGCAAAAACTTCCTTAGTCCCTAGCTGAACACAAAAGTCCACTGAGTCACTGGAGTAGACACAGTTCTTGGCCAGAAGTACTGTGTAGAAATCCCTGTGAAACCGAAGTCCTGGTGAGCTGTCTCAATGCCATCATCTTGGCCGAGACCCTCTGGTCATGAGGTAGGAAAACAAACCAAGCAGTTGCTGACTACGAGAGAAGGTTGTGGATGAAGACAGAAAACAAAAGGGCAGTGGAAAGCCAGCCACCCTTTTAGGAAAGCGAGAGCTACAAGAAGATGAGTGAGTGAGTGAGAGCGCGGCAGCTGTTTGCTTTCAGGAACGATGATGAAACATTAATTACAGGCAGAAGCGGCGTCCTGCTGAGAGGAATATTGTCCTACTGGCAGCTCAGCAAAGATACATTTAGCTGGTGGAGCCGGGCACCTTCGCATGGGTAAGGGTGATGTGATGGGCCTGTGGAACTCTTCTCAGTGCCCAGGAACATGCCAAGGGACTGTGGACACAAGCTGGAACATGAGATATTCCATCTCAATAAGAGGAAAAGCTTCTCGTTTGAGGGTGCCAGAGCCCTGGAACAGGCTGCAGAGAAGGTGTGGGGTCTCCTTCTCTGGAGATCTTCCCAACCCACCTGGATGGATGGGTTTCTGTCCAACCTACTGTGGGTGACCCTGCTTTGGACTAGATGGTCTCCAGAGGTCTCTTCCAACCCCCATCATTCTGTGATTCTGTAGAAAGTGCAGAAGGAAAATCCATACTGCAGCTGGTCCCAGCTCTAGAAGATTTATGGCAAGCAATGAGATGGGTGGCAATATACGTCTCCCAGGGTACGTATAATCTAGAGGGACAGCCAGCAGATTGGGTGGCTTTGGTTGCTTTTTGGTGTCTCATAGGAGAAGTCAGGAGTGATTTTAAAAGACTGTTTCATGTGGATGTATCTCTGCATTCTTGTAGTGCTGGCGGATGGAGATCCCCTCAAACTTTGGGGCGATGATCTTGGCAGGGCAGGTCCTCCAGCCAAAAAGCCCCAAGCGAATGGTGGGAAATCCTCTCTCCCTTCTCCCTGTCCTTGCTGTCGGGATAGGATGAACCACAGCGCTCAGTAAATCTGCTGATGCAGCAGATTACGTGGAGGTAAAAGTGATCCTGGGGTGGAGACGCTTGTTTGCCCAATACAGGAGGAATTCACCCTCGTGCTAAAGGCTGGGACAACCTCAGTGCACCAGGAAAAATCTTATTTATCCTTGATTTAGGGAGAGGGGCTTCGGTGCATCCAATAACAGTTACAATCTCCAATTAGTTCTGTGCTTTATCAGCTGATGGCTTTTCCTTTGTTGCATTGTCACAAACATCTGGTTACTCAATTCGTGTTACGGTAGAAAAGGAGATGACAGTTAAACTAGGGGTTGGAACTAGATGATCTATAAGTTCCTTTCCAACCTATATCATTCTGTGATGCTATAAATTCGTGGCTTTAGCAAAACTTTGAAATTTAACAGGAAAACTCTGTTGTTATCCCCAGGTAATTAAACCCTCAGTCAGTATGGGTCTACAATAATCCTCTCCAACTCTACCAGGGCATTTTAGAGTCAAGAAACTACTAGTGGAGAGCGGTTTCTTCCATGGGTAGATCCTGAGCTGCTCCACTTGTGCTGAGTCAGTGGCCAGGTGATGTCATAATATCACAGAATGGTTTGGGTTGGAAAGGATCTCAAAGCCCATTCAGTGCCACCCCCTGCCCTGGGGACGGACACCTCCCACCAGACCAAGGTTGCTCCAAGCCCCGTCTAACCTGACCTTGAACCCCTCCAGGGATAGGGCAGCCACAGTTTCTGTGGGCAACCTGGGCCAGGGTCTCACCATCCACACAGCAAAGAATTTCTTCCCCAGATCTCATCTCAGGATCCTCTCAGTCATTCCTCCTCAAGGGGGAATGGTTTAAAACCATTCCCCCTTGTCCTATGGCTCCCCACCCTGATCAAGAGTCCCTCTCCAGCTTTCCTGGAGACCCTTGAGGGACTGGGAGGGGTTCAAAGGTCCTTCTCCCTGGAGCCTTCTCTTCTCCAGGCTGAACCCCCCGCAACTCTTTCAGCCTGTCCTCACAGCAGAGGGGCTTCAACCCTCACAGCATCTCCGTGGCCTCGTCTGGCTCTGCTCTAGCAGTTCCATGTTCTCCTGATGTTGGTGCCCCCAGAGCCAGTGGCAGCACTGGGGGGGTATCTCCACAGAGTGGAGCAGAGGGGCAGAATCCTCCCCCCCTTGCCCTAGCAGCTACGCTGCTGCAGATGCAGCCTGGGATCTGGGGAGCTTTCTGGGCTGCAAGTGCACATTGGTGGCTTGTGGCCAATTCTTCATCCACCAGTTACCCCCACATTTCCTCAGAGCTGCTCTCCATCCCTCCATCCTCAGCCTTTATAGATACTGGGCATTGCCCTGACCCACGTGCAGGACCTTGCACTTGCCTTCTTTGAAGGTCCCTTCCCACCCAAACCGTTTGATGATTTGACGAAAGAACTTGATTGCAGTGAGTTTGACCAGTGAAGCCCCCGTGCGAGGGCAAGACGGTGACCTCCTCCAGCTCATGCTCCTGGTTGGGGCCCTCAGGGAAAGGAAGACATGAGCTGGCTCCTGCCTCGCGTATGAACCATGTGTAGCCCAAGCGATATCTTCTTCTGCAGGCTTAATTAGGCCTTTTTACAGACCTAATGCTCTCAGCTTTAATCCCCAGCTTGGAGCTGGATTTGTGACGCTGGGGACATTACTGCCTCTGACTCTTCTCCCAAGCCGTGTGGGCGGGGAGGAAGGACTAATGTGACTCCCACAGAGAGCAAAACCATGAGTTTTTTAAAACTGTGATCAAAATTGGGGTGTTGAATGAGTCTTGTAGCCCAGGTAGAGCCAAGATGATCGGGGCAGGGGAAGGAGAGGGCCTCGTGCCACCGTGGCTGAGTCTTGCCAGAAATCATAGAATCATAGAATGGTCAGAGTTGGAAGGAACCTTAAAGATCATTGAGATCCAACTGCTCACAGCAGGGACACCTCCCACCACACCAGGTTGCTCAAAGTCCCATCCAGCCTGACCTTGAACACTTCCAGGGATGGGGCGTCCACAACAACTTTGGGCAACGTGCTCCAGTNGCTGCTCCAAGGTTTCCCTGGAGCCTTCTCTTATCCAGACTGAACAAACCCAACTCTCTCAGCCTGTCTTCATATGAGAGGAGATTTCATCCCTCTAATCATCTTGGTGGCCCTCTGCTGGACCCGTTCCAACAGGTCCGTGTCCTTTCTCTGTTGAGGACTCCAGAGCTGGACACAGGACTCCAAGTGGGGTCTCACAAGTGCAGAGTAGAGGGGCAGAATCACCTCCCATGCCCTGCTGGTCACGCTTCTGTTGATGCAGCCCAGGATGGGGTTGGCTTTCTGGGCTGCCAGCGCACACTGCCGGCTCCTGTGGAGCTTCTCATCCATGAGCACTCCCCAGTCCTTCTCCTCAGGGCTGCTCTCCAGCCATTTTCCACCCAACCTGTGTATGTGCTCGGGATTGCCGTGTCCCAGGTACAGGACCCTGGATCAATGGCTCAAATAACCTGTATCATGGCGGCTTGTCATCTCCTTCACCATGTCACCATCATACATCAGTGCTACCCACCAAGCGAGCAATCCCATCCCTGTTATTTCAGCCCTTTTGCACGTGGCAGCGTCGTGGCTCACTCTGATTTAATTGCAGAAGTTAATTAGGATTTAAATTCATAAGATGGAAGCCCTTGATTTCAATCATCAGGTCTGGTCTTGTTCCCTGCCTTTGTTCATCCGCTGTTTTTCTGGAGGAATCTTTATTCTCGGTGGTTGATAACCAGTACAATATACTGGCAACTATTTTTCTTTCTCAAGTCAGGAGGATTTATTAGGTGGGTACATCTTTATTTAGTCAATTAGGTTGCTTAATAGGTACTCATTGAGGTTCATAATTTTTCCCAGGTTTTGAAAATGGTAAATGAGATCTGTGCTGGATTATTTTATTTTTCTTTTTCCTCGAGATTAACATTAAGCTGCATTTGAATGGAAATTCAGCTTCAAGTGAACCAAATTAAAATAGTTTTTTAAAGTGTTTGTTTCGGAATTGGAACTAATTATTGAAAGTAGAGAATTGTTTACGGGTAAATTAGCAGCTTATCGCTGGTCACTGTGTATGTGAAAATGATGGATCCCCTGTATTTACGTTTGTTGATTGGAAGAAGCCACGTGCTTCTTATTTTGCCGTTTCCCATCACTTTTTCAACCTCCGATATCAAAGTCAGTGAATGGAATTATTTCGATAATCCAAACCAAGTTCTTTAAATAAATTAGGTCTTTAAGTAGAAAGCGTTTCTTTGACGTTTGACCTTTTTATTTTTAAGAAGGAAGCAATAATGTTGGCACAAATTCCAGCCACCAAACGTTTGAATGGAATGACTTGGGTTTCTTCTGTGGATTTGGGGTCCTCGAGCAGCTGGTGGGTGGGGGTAGAGATGTTATGGGAGGTTGGAGAGGCTTCCACGGGGAACTGCTGCAGGTGCTTGGAAGGTTGCTGGTGTGGCTGAGGAGACCTCTTTTAAGCCCAAACCTTGTGTTTTATTCTGCTGTGTGCTACAGGACAAGGCTATTGTCACTTATTTTTACTATTTCTCCCGTATCAGGGTTTTGCATTCCACCTGGGAGGCTTGGGATGGACAAGATCCTTCCTGCCTCACCGCTCCCTGGTGCTGTCTGTAACCGTTGCTCCGGTTGTGATCCGCTCTTTCCTCAGGAATCAAATGCCAGCATGCAAATGTGATTTCTTACTATGTAAGGATTACTTTAAAAAAAAATAAATAAATAAGCTAAGCTTAAAAAAAGATATCCCATAGTAAAAGAAAACCTTCCTTTAAAAGGCACTTGTATTGCCCTCAGCGCCAAGAAATCCTCTGCAGTTCAGCTGTCTGAAACGCCGTTGGGGTGCTCCTGCTCTGCTCTTGGGTTGGTGTTCCATTTATAGACATCCCATACTCTCATATTTCAAATATTATTGTGTTTATGTAGGTCCACGTGGATTATTTCGGATGAGATGGTCTCATGTGTTGAGCACCAGGGTTATAAAGCTGAGCATCTCCTGCAGCTCTTGCTGTGTGCCCAGGATGGGTTGTCCTTGTTTCTAACCTTCATGTTCCATGTTGGCTTGAAAAATCTCCCTATTATTATTTTTGGGGCCATTTTTTGCTGTATTTAAGAGGGGAGAATATTTTGTTAGAATGACTTGTTGGCTCCTGGGTGAAGTTTCGGTGGCTTTCTTCCATTTTGAGCAGTTTTGCTGTGTTTGGAGGCAAGGAAGGCACGTTGAGCTGGGCATCAACCGACTGTTGACTCAAGGTTGTCTCGCTGAGCCCTTTTCTCCTTCTTGGTCCAGTGTTTGTTTGGGGTTTACCTGTCTGTTGGAAGAAACATTTCCATTTCCCAAGGGATGTGAAGTCGGTCTTGCAGAAAAGGCTGGAGGAAGGACCCAGCATTTCCACTCTCCAAGCAACTTGAAGTTGATCAAGCAGAGAAGACCGAAGGAAGGACACAACAATGGGTGTTTGACCATGGGATGGAGAAGAAAAATTAGACTTGGTCAACACAAACTTCTATGAAGCACCAAAGTGAAATCACTGGATTCAGGCAAAGTTACCACTGCTTCGAGAAGAACCCAGATCTCAACCTACAGAGGGTTTTATCACAGAATCGGAGAATCACAGAGTCTTCATGGTTGGAAGGGACCTCTGAGATCATCAAGCCCAAACGTACACACACCAAAAAACCCAAAAACTGAACCCCACAAAACAGATCACCCAACCCAACAATCTTGGCCACTAGAGGATGCCCAGATCCTCAATCCATAACGTTTTTAGCACAAGTCACTGCCATTTTCCCGTCGCTCTTGGCCCCGGTGTTGACGTTCCACCTCCGACCGCTACGAATCTGTTTTTAAACATTTTTATAACGTTTCTCTACCCCCTTTTCATTAAAAATTTTTCTTCCCCTGTCCACCCTGGAGGGTGGGAAGGGAAAAGACAACCCTCAACCTTGTGTAGTCAAGGTTATGGCGATAAATTCTGTAGCATTGTCACTTCTATTCGGAGTAAATTGGCTGGCCGCTTTCGGGCTGAAGGGAAGATAATTTGCTGTAGTATTTCAAATGGATTAGAAATGGATTTGAAGGGAAAGTTCATGCCTCCCATTACAAAGGCTAGAAAGAAGACTATCTTAAGGCACTGTTCACACTCTGGCCTTCATTATCCACGCTTAATACCTTTCCTATTTTCCAGCGTTAATGAAATTTCCTGCCGGAGCGGGTCTTCTGGACGGACGGGAGGACTCTTTAGATCCGCGGGCTTGTGCGGCAGAAAGGGAATTACAAGCCCCTCGTGTCGAGGGGCCGACGTATTCTTCAGGTCCTTGGCCTGGCTATTATCTCATTAATTTTATCCTCTTTTCTCAATACAGTTCATTTCCAAAGGCCGTCCTTTCCATTAGGGTGACAATTCAAGGGAGAGCTGTGACACCGCCACCGATGAAAAGCGACGGGACATTTGGCGCGGCTCCTTGCCCTCTGTTACAGCCGTCCTTCCCCTCACCGGTGGCTTTTTCCCAGGGCCACCGGGTCGGATGTCGCTAACGGGGAGGAGGACACACACAAAGGGTTGAGTTGGGGCTACACGACCGCTCGGGAGCAACAGTTTGGTGTAAGAGGAAAACTGAGATTTCCTTCGGGTGAATGAAGGTTCCCCCCCAAGAACTTCTATACAGGCTCAGATTCCGCTGTGATTTTTCCATCTAAAACAGATTTTAACTTCAATTTAAAATCTTTTACGGCTCCTATAATATACATACATATCCTAAATATTCTAATACAATATATAAAAAATATAATAAATGGTCTAATAAATAATACTCCGTAAATAACAGGTGTGGCCAAAGCTGAACCAGTTGATTCCTTTCGGCTGCCAAAATCACCGGCGTTTCCCAGGAAGCAGCATCTCCTTTCCCGTTACGTTTCCATCAGGAATTCCCTGTTACAGCATGAACATCCATGGGCAGGGTGTCCCAGTTCAACCCAGTGACACCTGGGGCTTTGGCAGCCTGAGGAGATCTTCTACAGAAGCTTTGCTTGGAGACCACCTAGATAGTCCTTTTCCTACTTCAAAAAGGCGACAGCTACAAACTGGAGGAGGTTCAACACTGGTCCCTTCACGGGTTGTGATGCTTTTAGGTCTCTCTTTGCCCAAATCCTTGACAAATCCCACCTGGAACATCCCTAACGGGAGGTACAGCACCTGTGGTCCTTTACATCTGGGGCTTGACCATCCATCCCTAAGGCCTGGTGGGAAGGAGAATGTGCTGCCGCTCACCTCCCCGCTCTTCTCCTCTCACCCTGACTTTATTCTTTTTAATATTGCTTTATAAAAGTATAAAATGTTTTATAATCTGCAGCTGTTGCTGTTTGCTCAGCAGCTGCTACCTGCTCGCTCTCCGCTCACATACCGAGGGGTCAGATGCCACCGGGTAATAACTCTTGATAAATGGTGACTTCGGAACGAGGAGCGCCGGAGTCTGCAACCACTTGAGCGAGTTGAGCGAGCGCAGCAAAGCGAGAAAATAAATATCTGAAGGATTTGGGGAGTGGGGAGGGGGTGGAATTCAACCAGCCGGGCTCTTAAATTGGTGCTTAAACTCAGCTGACGTGAGCGGCCCCCGTGCGCGATTTGGGTTGGATTTTATTGGTATTACAGCTGTAAGAGGGGTAATTTTCTCCCCTATATTTTTTATTTTACACCCCGCTTCTGTTTTTCCAAATGATGCTCTAAGGTATGGTTTGAGGCAGAGAACCCCTGGAGGGGGGGGGCCGGTATGAGCCATGCTCTGGGACATCTGCCTGTGCCTGGGGAAGTGGGGAAGATTTTGGGGGTGGGAAGCCCGGGATAGGCTCTATAACCCTCCTGCTCAACGCACAAGA
>VZRU01017881.1:839-23987 GCA_013398155.1 Pedionomus torquatus | reverse complement strand
AAAAAAAAAAAAGAGCAGCTTAATACCACAAATTCTTATGCTGTGTTTCTGGTTAAGAATCTTTCTAAAACCTTTTTTCTATAGTTTACCATGGGTGTAGAGTAATGTTTCTGAAAGCCTTTCCATCTTACTGTTCAGCAGGACTCTTTCTGGCCAGCCAGCAGATGCAGATTTGTATTCTGCAGCCAGCCTTCCCTGATGCCTGCAGGAAGGGCCAGGGAAGGAAGACACCAAAGTTACCAAAAGGGAGAGATAAAAGAAAAATGTGGAGCTGGTGGGCAATTGCGTCCCTAGTCCCTTGGCTGGCCATGAGCTCCATCCAGTGTTCCCGTTCTCCCTGAAATGCTCTCTCCACTCTCTTGACCAGAATCTGCTAAACTGTTCCTTCTTTTACCTTATTGCCCTCTTCTGTAATCTGTTTTGTTCACCACAAGCCTAGACTGCTCTCCCTCTGTTCTCTCCACTTCTCCATTTCTTAATCATCCTGCTCTGCTTTGCATTTAATGTCTAAAATATTTTCCCAATAACTCCCAGGTATTCAAAAGTCTGTTTTACTCATCACTTTGCCAAACCTTTGGCATGCTGTGCCAGAGTTAGCAGCATGCCTCCATACTTTGCGATTTAAGTCATAACACAGAAGTTCATCAATGTTATTGATTCATTCTCATTGTACTCTCCACAAGCTTAACTGAAGATCAGCTCTTCTTTGAAGAGGCAGTAAGTGCTACATACTGCTTGGCCTGCACATAGGGCCTTGCAGCTCATTTGGGTACAGCCAGAGGCTGCACCTTTTCCCCAGGCCTGTTGGCTCATTTTACATATCCCATTGAAGCTGTGGCTTTTGTGGCTGAAGAAGAGGGCTCTCACCTACAAATGCTTTCATTTGAGGACTCAGTCTGGAAGACTTCTGAAGCAAACCAAACTGCGGGTCAGCTTCAAGGAAAAAAAAAATCGTGTATGAGCTCTTAGGAAAAGTTGACCTTTAAAAGTAAAAGTCGGCTTTCCTCTTGTGGCACTGTGATACCTGACCTTAGCCATGCCTGGACTCAGTGCCAGCCACAGCCAGATTCACAACTTCCCTGCAGAGCAGAAAGAGGGAATACAAGATGTATGAGAGGCATTTGTATGGACTAATCTTGCCTAAGAGGAAAAAGTAGCCTAGGATTTTTCTGTAGTCATCAAGAAAAGAGATGCTTGTCCAGGCAGTTGCCTTCTGAAGGAGCTGCTGCCTTGGGAGAGCCCAGGGAATTGTCCTTATGGGGTTAGAATTAGAGTTTCTGAATACATCACCCTTGTAATTTGTTCTTTTATCTAATTGTGGGTGATTTACTGGATCTTAGTCCATTAAATAACAAAACACTGGAAAACCCCCAAATCCCCAGGAATAGCTGCTTAGCAACATGTGATTAAAAGCTTAAGACAATAATAACTTAGCTGGATTTAGTCAGGTTAATATGAAATGAACAAAATATGTCAGAAGTGAGAAGTCAGAAGTGAAAAATGAGTTGGGATTTTCCCTTTTCATAGCACTGTGAAGTCTTCCTACCCTTGTTGCACTACTCTCTATTTGCACTTCATTTCATGTGCCTGAAATTTAACATAAAGTTCCTTTTATGTGTGGAGGAGAAACTTGTTCATCTGTAGCAGGTTCCTTCAACTGCTGTGGATTGTGCCTGGAGGTGATCCCACTGTTTACCTCAAGTCAGGTCTCAATGAGCACCACTTGTAGGAGCAATGAAGTACAGCTTATCGCGATCTTTTTAGTAGTAAACCCTCTTTTGAGGTAAGAAGAGGGAACTTTAGCGAAGAAAATAAGAGACATCCAAGAAATGCCTTGCCTGGTTCAGCAAGCTAAATCTGTCTTCTAGCAGTCACTGAACATACAGCTTCTCCTGTCCTCCTCATGGTGTGTGTAACAGCCTTGCTGAGACCTCTCAGGTGCTGTACATGTTAGCTACAGGCCTTACCCCACTCCTGCTTGTCCTGTTATTACTCACACCATGTCTGCCTGCTTACTTAAGGGGCTTCTGTCTTTTCCATCACTGTAGTATACACATACCATAATCCTCATTTCAGAGCTGAGGGAATCGTAAGAACAATGCAAGTAAGTGATATTACCTGAGATGAGAAGTCAGCAGTGAAGGATTAATCACAGCCCTCCACAAGGTCAAATTGCCATTTAGCAGTACTTTTAAATTTCTTTATAAACAGGAATACAAATGTCGCTTTGCTACACTGCACTAATGCTGGACACTAATGTGATAAAGGGAGAGCAAACAAGCAAGCAGACATCAGTGATAGAGGATGCTATGACTACAAGATTAGCTCTATGTGTTATAAAACTTCTGGCACCAGATAATCAAATCAAGATTTCACAGGGTGTCTCTCTGCCCCTTCCAGGGTGATCTTTATTAAATAAATTCTGCATTGGAGCCTTCATTTCTTTTCTGTTTGGCATATAATCTCCTAACTTTGTTTACCAAATTATATCCTAGAATCATAGCATACCAGGTTGGAAGAACCTCAAGGATGATCTGGTCCAACTTTTCTTGGCAAAAGCATGGCCTACAAGATGGCCCAGCATCCTGTCCAGCTCAGTCTCAAAGGTGTCCAATGTTGGGAAATCTACCACTTCCCTGGGGAGATTATTCCAATGGCTGGTTGTTCTCATTGTGAACAAATGTCCTCGTGTCCAGTTGGAATCTCCTCTGCAGTAACTTGGACATGTTACTGCAGAGTCTTTTCCCTGTCACTCTTTGTAAAAAGGGAGTCTCCATCTGCTTTGTAGCCACCCTTTAAATACTGGAACATGGTGATAAGTTCTCCCCTAAGACTTCTTTTCTCAAGGCTGAAATAATCCAATTCTCTCAGCTTTTCTTCATATCACAGGCTTCCCAGTCCTTTGATCATCTTGGTGGCCCTCCTCTGGACTCTCTCCAGCCTGTCTACATCTTTTATGTATAGCAGGGAACCAAAACTGAACGCAGGATTATAAGTGTTCACTTCCCAGTTTGGTGTCATCAGCAAATGTTGTCAGGGTACACTTGATCCCATCATCCAGATCACTTATGAAGATATTAAAAAATGTTGGGGCCAGCATTGATACCTCAGGGACTCCACTTCTGACAGGCTGCCAGTTTGAAAAGGAGCTATTTGCCGCCATCCTCTAGGTGCAACTGGACAGCTAGTTCCCCACCCACTGCACAGACCACTTGTCTGAACCAGAACACAAAGTTTCTCTAGAAGGAGGCTGTGGGGAACCATGGTGAAAGCCTGGAAGAAATCTGGGTATACAATGTTCACTGCTTGTCCCTTATTAGCTGAGCAGGTTGCTTTGCTGTAGAAGGTGATCAGGTTTATCAAGCATGGTTTGTCCTTGGTGAATCCATGCTGTCTTTCCCAATCACGTGCTTCATTTGAATTGTGATAGGTCCCAGGAGGGCTCGTTCCATAACTTTCCCAGGGACTGATGATCCTATAATTTCCTGGATCTTCTTCTAAGCCCTTTTTTTAAATGGGGACAACATTAGCCTTCTTCCAGTCTTCCGGGATGTCTTCCAGTCTCCATGACTTCTCAAATATTATGGAGAGTGGCCTCTCAAAAGCATTGGTCTGCTCTCTTAACATCCTTGTGTGGATAGCTTCAGGACCCATCGATTTGTAGGGATTAAGCTTCTGTTATAGTTCACATACCAACTCTTCCTTCACTGACAGTGGCTCTCTGTTTGCATCAGCCTGGATTGTTGTTCCCAAGGCCTGGGGCCACACACACTGTGTGTAGTAAAGACAAGCTAAAGACACCTAACATTCCAAAGGCCTGGGGCCCAACAGTGCTAGTAAAAACATTTAGGCACATCTAACAAGGAAGCAGTACTCTGAGCCTTCCAAGAACTTGATGGATGTTATGTGAGCTGCTGTATTTTTCTTCCAACAAATACCTGGGTAGTTGAAGTCACCTGTAAGAACCAGGTTCTATTGACTCAAAACCTGCTTAAGTGACCCAAATAATGCTTTGTTGGTCTTTTCATCTTGATTTGGGGGTCAGTAGCAGATGCCTACTATAAGATCCCCATCAGAGATGACCCTACTGATCATGACCCAGAGGCATTTGACAGGGCTTCCACAATCACTTTAGTTGGCTTCTATATATTCAAGTTAATATATTCTTTATATAGAGTGTGACTCCTTGTCCTCTTCTTCCCTGTCTATCTTTATGAAACAGCCTGTAGCCATCAATTCTGATTCTCTAGCCGTGAATTCTCCCACTACGTTTCTGACTGGTCATGGAGCTCCAGTTCCTTCTCTTTTTTCCCTAGGCTGTGTGCACTGGAATACGTACACTTGAGGTGATTGGTCTTCTGATTCTCATCTTGAGAGGCAGCTAAGGGATGTTTGTCACTGCTCTGGTGTGCCTGGCTTATTCCCCAGCTGGTTGCAGCCACATGAGTGTTGCCACTTTGGACTCCACTTCCCAAGTCTCCCAATTGAAAGCCCACCTCACCAAGCTGACTAGCTGGCTGACGAAGATTCCCTTGCCTCTTCTAAACAGGTGGATCCCATTCCTCCTTAGCAGGCTATAGTCATCAAAGAATGTCCCATTGTCAAAACCCTCGTGATGGCACCAGCCACAAAGCCAGAGCTTGATTTGCGTGATACCTCTATTTCTGGTTGCACCCTTTTCTCCAACTGGTAAAATGGATGAAAAGATGACTCAGGCATCAGTACTTTTTGCTGGCATGCCCAGGACTTTGTAGTCTTCCATGATTCTGCCCAAGTTCTGGCTTGTATTGTCGTTTGTGTCTGTATGGAAGAGTAGCAATGCATAGTAGTCTGTGCTTATGACAAGTTGTGGCACCTTCTCAGCAACATCTCAGACCTTAGCTACCTGAAAGCAGTTTACCTCATATGACTCCCATCAGGCCAGCAGATGGACACATCAGTGTCCCATAACAGGGAGTCCCACACTACAAGCACTTGTTGTTTCTTTATGCAGTATCCATTGTGGGATGCTGGTACAGTTTCTCCTTGGAGACCTCACTTGTGGGTGTCTACAGCTGTTAAAGCTTCATATATGTTTATGGTTGTAATGCTGAAGGGTAGAGACTGAAACAGAGTCCTGCTTTTGTGGGTTACCAGGGTCCAAGGTACCTCATTCTCTCTAGTGTCTGCCACAGGATCATGGTTCTGAAGCCACTTATCTATCTCTATCTTCGCTCCTCTAATACTGTGCAGCCTTTTAACAGTTTCCTGCAACTCAGTCTCCTGACTTAACAGATTAACAACCTGTGGACAGCTTTTGCTGGTACTTTCCTTTTCTCCAGGAGAAGGGTCTGGGCACTTGTTGCAACCTACCATTGCTGCTGGTCTCCTTTCTTACCTGTTCTATCTGAGTGGAAACATTAGACATCACAGGGCCTTTGTAGAAGCACTGGCTTTAGCTCCAAGGCAAGTGCCCACCATCCTGGCAGAGACCTCTCGAGCTGATAGCGTGCCCTGCCATGCAAACTGCTGTCCCAAACTCTGTTTACATTAGAATGACACAATGATGTAGTCCAACAGCTCTGGCCAGCTTTATGTCCTCAGACAACTGGAGCGTGGGATGACGGCGGGTTGAGCCTTTGCTAGGATTGTACAGGTCTCTGGACTCTCTGGAAACTTTGCCAACCTATTGAAATGCAGAGTTGGAGAATTCATTCCTATTTCATGCTAGTCATGGGGCAGCTGAAATCTGAGGATGTTTTTCATTTTAGAATTCACTCTATAAAAGCTTTAATTCACTCTATAAAGGCTTTTTGAAAGATGATACAGACGGTAGGTTAAAGAGGGGCTCAGATGAACTTAAACCAGCTGTTTCTTTAAAGACACCATGTTCCACATCAAAGAAAAGTTAAACAAACAAAGCAGGCACAAAGGGCAAAACAAAGGGCACATCCTTCCTTTTCCCAGGTGTCTGGATTTGATGAAAGAGGAAGCAGTATTCTGAGAACAGTGTCTTTCCCTCTCCTCTCACGTGCTAGTACAATTGGTATTGGCAAACACATGGGGAGACATGCTTCCTCTTTTTAAATGAGGGAAGTGAACCTCTCAAAATTTCAGAGGTGATGTTTTTGCACATACTCTTACTGCTTTAATCTAAAATGACTGTTATCCCTCAAAAGCCAAGATTATTTTTCTCTCTCCCCCGATGTGGCTTACCAACAAACCTTGTAATGAAGTGGCACAGCACATGGGACTGTCTTATCTGTGCACTCCTCATAATCTTTGAACCAGCTGACTGATTTCTGCAACAATTGATAGTAACTTCCTGTTCTTCCATGAATCATCAAATCATAGAATTGTTTGAATTGGAAGGCATCTTAAAGATCACTGAGTTCCAACCCCCCTGCCATGGGCAGGGACACCTCCCACTAGAGCAGGTTGCTCAAAGCCCCATCCAGCCTGCCCTTAAATGCTTCCAGGGATGGGGCATCCACAACTTATCTGGGAAACCTGTTCCAGTGCCTCACACTAACGAATTTCTTCCTAATATGTAGTCTAAATCTACCTTCTTTCACTTCAAAACTGTTACACCTCATCCCATCACTACACTCTCTGATAGAGTCCCTCCCCATCTCTCCTGGGGGGTCTCCTTCAGACACTGAAAAGCTGCTATAAGGTCTCCCCAGGGCCTTCTGTTCTCTGGGCTGAAGAACCTCAGGTCTCTCAACCTGTCTTCATAGGAGAGGTGCTCCAGCCCTCTCATCATCTTTATGGCCCTTCGCTACCCTTGCTCCAGCAGGTCCATGTCTTTCCGCTGCTGGATAGACAAAAGCAGCTCTGCTAAAGGAGTGAGGAAAATGCAGGGAAATCTCAATCCTAAACTGCTGCTGTAGAAGGAGGGATATGGAACACACACGGTGCAGTATTTTTACAGTGCAGACACAGGGCATTGGCCTTCATTAAGGTCAGCCACTCACAGAGCAGCTTTGATGAGAGACGAAGAAAAGCATTAATGAAACAAAATGCAAAGAAAATGCTTCCTTATTTTTCCACAGAATCATGGAACTGTCAGGGTTGGAGAGACCTCTAGAGATCCTCTAGGCCAACTCCCCTGCTAAAGCAGGATTTCCTAGAGCACATTACTCAGGATGGCATCCAGGCAGGTCTTGAAAGTCGCCAGAGAAGGGGACTCCACAACCTCTTTGGACAGCCTGTTCCAGGGCTCTGTCACCCTCACCCTAAAGAAGTTTTTCCTCATATTTGCATGGAACTTCCTATGTTCCAGCTTGTGCCCATTGCCTCTCATCCTTGTTCCATATTCTACATCGAACCAGCATATGATGAAAATTAAAAGTGGAGAAAAAATGCATGCAGACTACATGTAGCTGGGTAGTACAATGAATCAATGTCNTAATGCTGAAGGGTAGAGACTGAAACAGAGTCCTGCTTTTGTGGGTTACCAGGGTCCAAGGTACCTCATTCTCTCTAGTGTCTGCCACAGGATCATGGTTCTGAAGCCACTTATCTATCTCTATCTTCGCTCCTCTAATACTGTGCAGCCTTTTAACAGTTTCCTGCAACTCAGTCTCCTGACTTAACAGATTAACAACCTGTGGACAGCTTTTGCTGGTACTTTCCTTTTCTCCAGGAGAAGGGTCTGGGCACTTGTTGCAACCTACCATTGCTGCTGGTCTCCTTTCTTACCTGTTCTATCTGAGTGGAAACATTAGACATCACAGGGCCTTTGTAGAAGCACTGGCTTTAGCTCCAAGGCAAGTGCCCACCATCCTGGCAGAGACCTCTCGAGCTGATAGCGTGCCCTGCCATGCAAACTGCTGTCCCAAACTCTGTTTACATTAGAATGACACAATGATGTAGTCCAACAGCTCTGGCCAGCTTGATCTCCTCAGACAACTGGAGCGTGGGATGACGGCGGGTTGAGCCTTTGCTAGGATTGTACAGGTCTCTGGACTCTCTGGAAACTTTGCCAACCTATTGAAATGCAGAGTTGGAGAATTCATTCCTATTTCATGCTAGTCATGGGGCAGCTGAAATCTGAGGATGTTTTTCATTTTAGAATTCACTCTATAAAAGCTTTAATTCACTCTATAAAGGCTTTTTGAAAGATGATACAGACGGTAGGTTAAAGAGGGGCTCAGATGAACTTAAACCAGCTGTTTCTTTAAAGACACCATGTTCCACATCAAAGAAAAGTTAAACAAACAAAGCAGGCACAAAGGGCAAAACAAAGGGCACATCCTTCCTTTTCCCAGGTGTCTGGATTTGATGAAAGAGGAAGCAGTATTCTGAGAACAGTGTCTTTCCCTCTCCTCTCACGTGCTAGTACAATTGGTATTGGCAAACACATGGGGAGACATGCTTCCTCTTTTTAAATGAGGGAAGTGAACCTCTCAAAATTTCAGAGGTGATGTTTTTGCACATACTCTTACTGCTTTAATCTAAAATGACTGTTATCCCTCAAAAGCCAAGATTATTTTTCTCTCTCCCCCGATGTGGCTTACCAACAAACCTTGTAATGAAGTGGCACAGCACATGGGACTGTCTTATCTGTGCACTCCTCATAATCTTTGAACCAGCTGACTGATTTCTGCAACAATTGATAGTAACTTCCTGTTCTTCCATGAATCATCAAATCATAGAATTGTTTGAATTGGAAGGCATCTTAAAGATCACTGAGTTCCAACCCCCCTGCCATGGGCAGGGACACCTCCCACTAGAGCAGGTTGCTCAAAGCCCCATCCAGCCTGCCCTTAAATGCTTCCAGGGATGGGGCATCCACAACTTATCTGGGAAACCTGTTCCAGTGCCTCACACTAACGAATTTCTTCCTAATATGTAGTCTAAATCTACCTTCTTTCACTTCAAAACTGTTACACCTCATCCCATCACTACACTCTCTGATAGAGTCCCTCCCCATCTCTCCTGGGGGGTCTCCTTCAGACACTGAAAAGCTGCTATAAGGTCTCCCCAGGGCCTTCTGTTCTCTGGGCTGAAGAACCTCAGGTCTCTCAACCTGTCTTCATAGGAGAGGTGCTCCAGCCCTCTCGTCATCTTTATGGCCCTTCGCTACCCTTGCTCCAGCAGGTCCATGTCTTTCTGCTGCTGGATAGACAAAAGCAGCTCTGCTAAAGGAGTGAGGAAAATGCAGGGAAATCTCAATCCTAAACTGCTGCTGTAGAAGGAGGGATATGGAACACACACGGTGCAGTATTTTTACAGTGCAGACACAGGGCATTGGCCTTCATTAAGGTCAGCCACTCACAGAGCAGCTTTGATGAGACGAAGAAAAGCATCAATGAAACAAAATGCAAAGAAAATGCTTCCTCATTTTTCCACAGAATCATGGAACTGTCAGGGTTGGAGAGACCTCTAGAGATCCTCTAGGCCAACTCCCCTGCTAAAGCAGGATTTCCTAGAGCACATTACTCAGGATGGCATCCAGGCAGGTCTTGAAAGTCGCCAGAGAAGGGGACTCCACAACCTCTTTGGACAGCCTGTTCCAGGGCTCTGTCACCCTCACCCTAAAGAAGTTTTTCCTCATATTTGCATGGAACTTCCTATGTTCCAGCTTGTGCCCATTGCCTCTCATCCTTGTTCCATATTCTACATCGAACCAGCATATGATGAAAATTAAAAGTGGAGAAAAAATGCATGCAGACTACATATAGCTGGGTAGTACAATGAATCAATGTCTGTTCTTATGTTTTCTCCCTGCAACAGTTGCTGATAAGTGAACATTTATGCATTAACCAGCAAACCTCAAAACTACGGCCAGAAATTTTGCAATACCCACATCAAGTTATGATTTATACACAACTTTGATCATGGCAAGTTATTCTTGCTGGCAGAATTTAATTTTTAACTCTCATTTTGATGTAACAATACACACACCAAAAAATATGTCACAAAATTAGCACACAGTGCAAAGGTCACGCTTTATGCCCTGGTGTTGGTGTGGACATAACGTTTACGCATGAACAAGGCTATGCAGCTGAGATGGTATTATGGAGCATGGGAGTCATATCAACCTGGATTTACTTTTGTTGAATATGCATTAGTAGATAAATCAAATGAACCTACCTTTTAACTCTCACTTCAGCTGTGAAGTTTCCACAGACTTCAGTGGACTCTGGGTTAGGTAGGCAAAATTTAATTAGCCTTAGAAATTGCAGGACAGAGGCTCAAGGGACTGAGCAATACCTGAACACAGAGGGCTAACTGACAGTGCACTGATATGTTCCCAGTATCCTTAGCCATAAAGCAACACCTTGCAATGCAATTTGTGCTTGGTTTATTCCTACCAACTTCATACCATCATAATAACCTCAAAATTTTGCATCAGGTAAAAAAAAAAAGGTAAGCTCAATAGAAAGCTTATGCCACCAGGAATATCCTTAAGAAATACACAAAATTTCTCCTTAAAAAATAAGTCAGGTCCAGTCTTTCTTTACAAAATACAATTTTCTGTTACAAACCTTATACAATATGCCATTTTGATTAGCTTTCGCAATAAATAGTTCATCAAAGTTAAATTAATTAGTATTTATATATATATATATATATATGCTTTTAAAATTAATGTCATAGTACAGTCCCAGGTATTGCTAAAACCAAACAATGAGCTACAACAGTGTCAAAAATTGTATATCATTTAATTCCTCTTTTGTAGTAAAGTTTCTTGTATTTAAAAAAAAATAAAATATGGTTCTGTCAAAAGTCTGTACAAAAGTCCGTCTTCGTATATGAATTTTTACTGTCTTAAGAACGCAGCAATGAGAAGATAAACTCAACAGCCCATTTGCTTTGCTTTTAGTTCAAGTAAAGTATGAGGAATGCATTTAGGCCTTTTCTGAAGCAGGTACTGTTCCTGAATCAGAATCTTCTTGTTCAGAGTCCTGAAGGTGCTCTGTTGTCCTGCTGGCCTCATTGTCAGTCTCATCACTATGACTTTTGGATTCTTCTGAAACAACAGTTAGCTTGTCGTAAAAAAGTTGCTCTTCTTGTGAGTGTGGAGGAAAAACCTGCAAACCACTGGGAGGCGTGCTCAAAAACTGTGAAGAGGAAAAAAGAAATAAGCTGCACCAGCCATACCATCCTGTTTGCTTAGAAGTATGTTTTGTATTGTTTCCCACACTTCAATCAGCTTTCCCAATCCTTAGAAGTCCCAGAGTGGTGTCAATGTAATAACCTCTCTGTTCGCTTTAACACCCTGTGCAAGGCTTGGAAGCAAGTCAGATGTGTCTTTAGGCACTGGAACAGGTTGCCCAGGGAAGTTGTGGATGCCTCATCCCTGGAAGTGTTTAAGGCCAGGCTGGATGGGGCTTTGGGCAACCTGCTCTAGTGGGAGGTGTCCACCCACCTAGGGGAGGGTGTGTGGTTGGAACTTGATGATCTTTGAGGTCCCTTCCAACTCTAACCATTCTATGATTCTATGGAGGTCTTTATTTGCAAGAAGAAAACCCAGAGGTTAGTGACTTCTTTGCAACATCAACTTTCTTAAAAAAGTAAAATACCTAGGTTTTGTTTGGGCAACAAAAGCTACAAACGTTGATTTGTCTGTAAGTGAAGGAGTTCACAGAGAGGATTGTCAAACAATTCTAAGAGATATGAATTGTTCCTGGCACCTCAGAGAGCCGTCTGCAGAGACACCAAATAGTGATGCTTTAAATGTCAACATGAGCTATAACCATTTAGTGAAGAAAAGGAGAGGGAGGGAGATTTGCAGGGCTGTGTGAGAAAGATGACTTCATTTTCATACTGAAACATCGCAAATTCCTCCCACTCCCTGTTCTACTGATACGATGGAACTGGCCTCGCTTCACAGGATATCATGACTTTATTTTGAATGTCAACACAAGAACGTCTCACCTACTCAACACAGTACTAACAGATCAGCCACTCATTTTGGCAACTGACATGGCAGTTCGTTTTATTGGTAAACTCCTGGCTGGAGGAGTACAACTGTGTTCTGTTCTTGTGACCTGACCCTTGTCTATTACTTTAGAGCAGCTCATTTCTTACATAAAATGCACCATTAGGAATCCAGTTCACCGTAATAACAAAAATAAATCATAGAATCATAGAATGTTTAGAGTTGGAAAGGACCTTGAAGATCATCGTGTTCCAACCCCCCTGCCATGGGCAGGGACACCTCCCACTAGACCAGGTTGCTCAAAGCCCCATCCAGCCTGGCCTTAAACACCTCCATACATGGGGCATCTACAACTTCTCTGGGCAGCCTGTTCCAGTGCCTCACCACCCTCACAGTAAAGAATTTTTTCCTAATATCCAATCTAAATCTCCCCTCTTCCAGTTTAAAACCATTACCCCTTGTCCTATCCTAGTATAAATACTAATATTGTTACTATTAGACCATTTTCTAGCAATGTTCTGTCAGTAACGTGTAGCCTCAAATGTTCATGTAGCAAAACCACTGCCTTTGATAAATGTCATTTTAGGTGGGCATGACTGAGCTTTGATTCCTGTGATTGATGACTATAACCCCCTAGCACAAAATGAAAATTCCCCCTTTCTTGTGAGAAACCTGCGTGCAAAATAAAATCTGACCACATCCTGTATTGACCAGAGCAACGCTGCCTTACCAACAGCTGAGCTCCAGGTTTAGCAAACTACCATGCGCTGAGCATGTGCTCAACTTAAAGCGGGGTTGCTGACTCAGCTGCAAAGCCCTCGTCTGCTGAATTCTGAATGAGTCAAAAGGAAAGACCCAGAGAAACTGCAGGAAACCTTCCAGAATCCAGACTGCTAACTTTAGCGTACTTAGCGCTCTGCATGGCCTTGTTTCTTGGGGGAGATTCTGATACAGCCTTTTTATTGTATGGGCGACAGGGTCAGTGGGATCCTCCAACAGTAATGGCTAACATTCTGCGCTCTCCTTTTATCTTCACTTTTCAGACTTCGTTACATTCCTTGCTTAAAACTTATTATTATGTCTGGGAAAGAACTTTGTTTCAGGAGAAGCAATGTGCAATTTCAAGCCTAAAATTAGATGGGTGAGACATATATCAGTCCTTTTTTATCTAAAAAGAGGAACAGGAGGTCAACACCTGTTATTCTTTCCCTTTAAAATGAAAGACAACACTGTTTCTAAACCATAAAAAGCTTCATATTAGAAATTATGCAGTTGCTTTAGGAATAAAAAGCCTATGCCAAGTTTTTAAGTAGAATACTTTTAAGTATTTTGCACCATTCTGTGAACAACAGCTCAAAACAACAGCATTTTATGATTTATTATACATCAGTGTACTTCAAAAGGAAGTCTAATTTCACTGCTTCTTTCTTATGTCTATGCAGTGCCACAAACATTGATTAAAAACATGGGGTAACATTCATGCAACATTTGAAATTAAATACTGGACTAATTTCCACCACCTTTGTCATGCTGAAAAATACCTTCCTTTGACAGCTGTTTCCAAAGCCCATGACTTCAGCATTTACACTTATTTGAAGTGCCTGAAGAGCCTACAGGAGAGCAGGAGAGGGACTCTTTGTCAGGAAGTGCAGTGATAGGACAAAGGGTAATGGTTTTAAACTAGAAGGGAGATTTAGATTAGATATTAGGAAGAAATTCTTTCCTGTGAGGGTGGTGAGGCAGTGGAACAGGTTGCCCAGAGAAGTTGTGGATGCCCCATCCCTGGGAGTGTTCAAGGCCAGGCTGGATGGGGCTTTGAGCAACCTGCTCTAGTGGGAGGTGTCCCTGCCCGTGGCAGGGGAGTTGGAACTCGATGGTCATTAAGGTCCCTTCCAACTCTAACCAGTCTATGATTCTATGAATGGTTTCTTTATGTGTGGCAGAAGAGCGAGTTTCACTATACAAAACAACAGACAACCAGCACCGCTCCTTATAGTCTATAACCCCTTCAGAAACTCTGCACTTTACAGTTGGCTAACAATCAGGTGTAAACAAAAGAAGGCAAAATAAAGGAAGCTCTAAAGGTTTTGGCACAGCAAGCCTTTGAAAAGCAGGTGGTTCTACTGCAAAGGTGGATTTTAATTGTGTTAGAAAACAAACCTCTTTCAAGTGTTGTGGGAAAATATATGAAGGGAAGAAAACATGTTTCGTCAGTTGATATAGATATAAAGAGCAAAAGAAACAAGCAGGAACAGATATTACAACAACCAACATTGATCCTATGAGAATGGTCACAATTAACCACACAGGAGTTACACCTGCAAGAGACAAGAAAAAATAATAGGTTAAACTGTGATTATTAATATCTGAATACATTCTTTTCAAATTACCACTTTCTCTGTGGAATTTTAAAAGACCACACACAAAACTACTACAAAATCGTAACTGCTAATATAAGTCTTTGTTTCCAGGTGCAAAATACCTCTCGGCTCTTAAAGTTTTAGTCTGAACAGGCTGAGGAAATTCTCAATAAAGTAAGCTTACAAGCCATCATATTTAGACACTTACAGTTACATGTACTAGTGGTTCTACATGCAATACTTGGCAAATGATTACAGGAAAAAAGATCAACAGAACAATCCACAAGGTGATAGAATGTAAAAAGCTGTACACCCTTTATTGTTTCAGGAGTGTAGGAGCTGACACATGGAGCTGCTACCAGAGTACTGGCTTCCACTTTTCTCTTAGAGAAATCTGTAAAAATGGCAGCAAAGACAAGACAGCAGGAGACAGAAGTCTGTAAAATTCTAAACCAATGAGCCTTTTAAAAAATTGTCACACACCAGGATGTCATTACAGGTAATGAGAATGGAGATATATCCATACATCACTGTATAAATGTTTTCAACCAACCTATGTTTGCTAATCACTGTTCTAGCCACAAACTAACAAGCAACACCACCACCAAAATGCACCTGTAATTCAACTGCAGTGCATGCAGATAATACACATGTAGGAAAAGTATATGAGGAAAACCATGAGAAACAGGTGAGCCCAATATCTGTTCCCAGTACCTGGGAAGCCCAGGCTTCCCATAGATGTCTTCCTCAATAACTCGTGTCTCTGATTTTCCACATGCTATCTGAGGGTGTAAATTAATTGCAATGCTCATTATGCCTCAGTATCTAGGACCCCATCCTTTCTTTTAACTAGGGGCATGAAACTCCCTTCTAAGACAAGAGGATCAGACCACGTAGGGGTTGTTGCTGGACTCTAACAGACGGCAGTTAAGGTGGCATGGCTGGAAAGGAAAGCACTTTTGGTACTTAACTCAAAACGAGAAGGAAACTATCTAAAGAAAATATATGTTTAGATTATTCTTTAATAACTGCTGTGTTTCACAGAGAAAGAGCATCAGGCCCTAGCATTGTGACAGACACCAGCAATATCACCACAGATGAAGCTGACTGCAACACAGGGTCCAATTCCTTTCTCAGTTACAAATATATGGAACAGAGGCTTTCAGAGCATAATGAGCACAGCTGATAGTAAAAGAAATTCAGACACAGTGTCATCAGTGAAGAGTCAATGCTCCATTTAACTCTGATTTTCAGAGTATGAGGAAGTGGAGGCCTCTGTAGTAAAGGAAAGCATTATGCCATGGGGTGCCATATCTCTTGTAGCTCGCATGTATTAACAACCAAACAGTACCAAAGTAACAAAAATATCTGATTTTGGAAGGTTTACACGTTCCATTGCTTTTCACTTTGTATGGCTTTGCACATTTCCCAGTTCCCTGCAGCACGTGTCCCATTCTGATGCACCAGGTATTACCGTTGTGGGTTGTCTGCTCACAAAGCTGCCCGCTTGGGTCCCCTATTTTGTTCCACTCTTGAATAACTGCTTGCACTTGAATACAATATAGTGTCCATGGCTCCAACTGAGATAATATTTCAGAGTTGTATTTTGTATCTATGTGATTTACCTAATAACAGAGAAGAACACAAAAAAAAAATTTGAAAAGCACAACTGCAGTGAATGGACTGGTGATGTAATTAAGATTAGATTTAGTAGGACAAATCCTAGCAGTGATAGCCACTATGCGAAGAAGGGCTTTAAAGGCAGAATGAAATGTGCTGCCTGTGTCACATAACTGACAATTGCACATTGATTTCAGCTATGGTTAGAGTGTGAGAACACAGAATCATAGAATGGTCAGAGTTGGAAGGGATCTCAAAGATCACCGAGTTCCAACCCCCCTGCCATGGGCAGGGACACCTCCCACTAGAGCAGGTTGCTCAAAGCCCCATCCAGCATTCCTTGAATGCTTCCTGGTACCCCATCACCCTCACAGTATAGAATTTCTCCCTAACATCTAATTGTCCTAGCACTACACTCCTGACAAACGTCAACACCGCTGACTTTCTGGCTGCTTCTACAGACATTAATGAAGTTTTAGGCTAAAGACAAGTGATAAACGAGATCTGTTTGCAGAGAGAATAATTGCTTAATGGAACGAGATTAACTAAGAGTCCTGTTACAGGCAACCGTAATTTAGTTTGAGACAGAGCAAGTTGGGTGGATGACCTCGACACAAAAATAAAAAAACAGGCAGAGAAAGAAAAAGGCTCTTGAAAGCTATTATTAGGTGACTGACAGCAGGTGCAACTTGGTGTTTAGAGGCATGATTGGTTATATCCCCGTAACTCTATGGCCCCTGCAGAATATAGGAATCCCTACAACATGCCCCATTACATAGTGACAGATTTTTTCTCAGGGGTGGGAAGACTCTACAGCTATATATATAGTCTAAGCCTTTTGCTTCTTTGAACCCTATGGAAATTTCACAGATCTCTGCTCTGAAGTATTACAAGCACAGATTATACCTCAAGTTTCCACCTTCTCTAGTAATCTACCAAAGTCTGCATGCCATATGCAGAAATACCTTCATTTTGTGTAGTTTGGGAATTGCAAAGCAGTCCGGGTTTTGGGAAATAATAATCCCTCCTTTTCTGGAATTGAATGCCAATGAATTTTGCAGGATAGCAAATACAAATCAAAATTACATGCAGAGGAGTCTTACTATATGAAAATTGTACTGATGTACAAAGCACTAATTATACTATGACTGATATCTTCTGGCAAAGGGTTTCCTTTTTCCTGTAATGGAACTCAAGACCTTATAATTAATATAGGATTTATGATCTTTCTCCTCCTTTGTACAGAGAAGTCTTTTGAGCTGAGCAACACATCTGTCTGTGGAAGAGGCTGTCCATGAGAGGAAGAAAGCAAAATACAACTGCTAGAAATCAAAGAGGTGAAGGTGACTGCAGTTCATATAGAGCCTCATCCATGGTGGTACGCGAAGCCCGAAGTCCCACAAAGAACACAAATACATGAACCACAGATCTGAATCAAAGTCAGCTTATCGCCATGATCACAGATACTGCTTACGCTACAGCTTCTAAGTTCACCCTTGCTTCTATGTGTGAAATACAGAGATTTTGTAGGGAAAAAGTTGTAATGACTAGACTTTATAACACTATAATTAGTAGGGATATATTTTTATTTCAGTACCACTAGCTTTCAGAACGTCATCAGAATGGTATTTTACCAAGAAAGGCATATATCAAAGTCATGGAGTCACAACATCCAGGAAGCAGAAGTTACCTCATTTTTGCTGTCATTCTTCCAGTAGAGTATTCTGTAATTCCATGACCCGTAATACTGCTTTAGATGCCACTTGTCTTGGTCACGTTCAGCAAAAGGGCCTATGAAATCCACATGCAGGGACCCAGACTCTGATTTCACTTTTACTTCAGGTGGCCCAATAACTGCTATATATTGGAACGGTGCAAGAGAAGAAAGAATGGAATTCAGTTACACATTGTTTTCAATTTGACATTTTTACACAATGTATGATGGTTCACACTTTAAATAAATTATCTATTATGAGCAAGTAATTTCCTTTCATGGATCAGGCTTAAATAAACCCTTCCCTTATAGAACTGGTCTTAAAAATGTTTTATTTTTGCAGATAAATGACAGAGATTTTTGTAGACTACTTTTTCCAGACACTAAATTATTTCAGTTCTCTTTTGCCAGCTGTGGTGATTCCTGAGAGAGGAAGGATTATTTCTATAAGTTATTTCTCACTTCTCTTTCTGGACCAAGCAGTTGAAACACATGTCTTTTCTGTGGAGACCCTCTAGTGAAGTGTTCTAATGTTTCTTTCATTGTGATTTTTTTTTTTCTTTTTTAAAAACTGGAACTTTTGAATTATTTCTTCATGTCTTAAAAGACCAAATATTCCATGGTCCTATTTTGAAAACAGCTTGTCCTTAAGTTTTTGTGCCACTACCTAAATTAATTAATGTATAGCTTACTTATCAACTAGAGCATGTCTGCAATGAGCTCTCCATTCAAGTCTCCTGTAATTCCAACAAATAAATCCGCCTTGGCTGCCTCTACCAAAGCTCTGCCTGGCTGTAGCCACACTGTCAAATGTCTAAGAAAGGAAGAGCTCAATAAACAAAGAATTTTGCATTCCTCTAGAAACATTAATTTCTTTAAGCAAAAATGAAAAAAAACCACCAACCCATGCATTCATATAATGCTCATGAATATACTGTTGAACTTATGAAAACCAACGTTTTTATTTACTTACTCTGCTAACTCTGGTTTTCTGTAGGCTATTCCTACAATACAGTGTAAAATTTCTAAAACTAGACTGGCAGAAATAATAACCCAGAAAGGAACATCAGATATTTTTATCATGATGCCCTGCTCAGATCACCTATGACAACATTAAAAATCGTCACATTCTCCTCAGAGGTTTGGGCAGTAATCCCAGGTCTTTCTTTCCAGGTAGTTTTATATCCAGATGTTCTCAGTTCAGAAGTAAGCTGTCTTTCCAAAACCCAGCCTGCTCTGAAGGCCACACGTTCTTTCAAATATATGTCAAACCACAACTCTGTTAATGATTTACAGATTTGCTCTCTGCTCTGAAAATCCATCCCTAGTCTTTGTATTGCACTTTGTTTTGACTGTAATTTATACTTGCAATGTTGGGTTGGTGTTTCTGTGTGCTATGTTTCAGTGCTTCTGTTCTAGGCAGATAAAATCATAGCAACATTATGCTTCTGGAGACAGGTAATCAATGAAAGCATTTTGAAAAACAAGGTTGTTAACTGTAAAATTACACTCTGAAATCCAAGGAATTATGAAATTCAAGAAAAGGAAGGCAGAATGAGAAAGAAAAGGATTTTTAAAAGTTTTTCTCAAAGGTGAAGCTTCCTGCATAGTTTTGTTTTAACAGCTATAAGGAGGAAAAACGCTTTGGGTAAAATTAACTACCTAATTTAATTTTTTTGACTTTTAATAATTTGACTTTTACTAATGAGTGGAGTAAGAATGTACAACACAAAGGACTCCAATTGGTAAAACCCACTCCCTCACTCCCAAGCTCAGGCGACAGCAACATAGAGTGCACAACAGAGACGTTAACTAACACAGCAACATCTAACTCATCTCTCACAAAAGACCGTAAGGCTTCACTAAGAGAATGGCAATATTATGCAGTGAAGATTTCTTAACTACAAGTCATGTTTCTCTGTGAAATTAATTTAAAAAATAAAACCAAAGCATTTTTTCCTGACACATCAATGAAGCAGAACTTATTTAGATGTACAGGAAGCCTGAATCCTTGAAGAAAAGGTCTCCTGGGCTGAAAAGAAATCATCCTTGGTTTTTAAGGGAAAAATGCACAGCTTTTGAAAACGTCCTCAAATGATGTTTCAAGTATCCTGTTATAGCTAGATGTTAGATATCTACCATCTAGCTTTCTGACAGTGATTTCTGACTTCAGCAATGAAAGTATCACAACTAAGATTTTAAAGTTCAACAAAATTTAATTTTAAAATTATCTGCACGCTACGGATTTTCCTATGGTGCAAAACTGTAAAGGTGCATTAATAAGCAGACAACATATTTTGTGGAAGATTGGAAAAATGCTTACTGTCAAGTAGTGGCTTAAAACTGACGGACTCCCAGCCTGAATGGCTATTTTCTGATTCTGCTCTGACCTGTAAAATGTACTCTCCATATACAACCAGAGAAGAGACATCGCACTCTGTGAGTCTCAAGTTTGTCCTCACATTTGTATATGTGCTTCCAGGTAAATTGATGCTGTATGGAAGAGAAACAAAGCGTGTAAGTTACAACTAACATTTAGTTAAGGGTGAAGTGTCTTTCCTCACAACTAACTGGAAAAGTGGCAGACCTGTGTGTTAATACAACCAATTATGGCTCAGGAACAAGAAGAAGATCAGGTGTGTAAGAAACATTACTAGTAGCATGTACACACACACACAGTAGAATATTTTATACACATCTATAAATCTGTGATAAAGTTAAGAGATTTAAACTATGGTAGTGCAGCAAATAGACACCCTTTTCTTGACAGCAGCTATGAACCTTGATTCAATGCACAGTAATTACCAGACAAGCCTGCAAATATTGAGACAGTATCACATGGCTTTGCTGTCTAACTCGGACTTTGTTCAGAGCTGTCTTTTAGATACGCATATATGGAAAAGCCAGAGAACACAGAGCCTGAGAACCGACTGGGAACATCACAATAAGTGACATTCTTTCTGTTTTGCATCAACAGCCTCGCTGGGAATGTAGTGATCAACAGGTAATTAATTGCTACCAGAACCCAGAAACATCTTCTTTTGACTAAGATGACCCATACCCTCGGTTTGGACATTTCTCAACCCACCAAAACTGACAAAAAGAGACCCTAGAAAACACGTCCTAAGTTTAAGGCACAGAAAGGACAAGCCACCTGCCCGCAGTTCAATCGAGCATCTCCACTCAAGGTGCAGGCAAGGTGGCTGGCTGCATCGGTGCAGAGCACAAAATGCTACTGGAGCGAAAGATCAGAAAGAGTCCTAACGCTCAGCAGGACTAAGTCTCCAACTGCAGGTAACAGCCGTGCGACAGAAAAAACGCTCACACAGCTATTAACAGCCAATGTTAAAGTGTTCCTGCTTCCAAAATAACCATATGTACAAAGCTGCAGTGGGGATTAAACATGTAGAAAATGCCTCTGTCCCGTTACTCAGCTCAGAAGAGAAGCCTCTTACAAGCTAAAAGGGAGAGCTACTGATCTTCTTATACAAAAAGGAAACAAAATCAGAAACAGCTGTAAAGCATGAATTAAAGAAAGTGCAACTTCCCCAGACTTACCTCTTGCATCGAACAGTGTAAGTTATGTTCCCATTGTGAAAACTAGGTGCATCCCACTGTAAAAAACTACGAAGATTTACTGAAGTAATTCTTACGTTTTGGGGTTTAGGCATTATTCCAGACACTGTGGGAGCAATCAAAACCAAACGTTTTAGTACGTGTTCTTCCAGAGACTTTTTGATCATCCAAAACTTAAATACAGGCTTCTTTCTCTTCCTTGCCTTAGACACTTTTTTAATAAAAAAAAGATTTTAACATAATTAATTTAAATCCTGGTGCCTATTGTTCCTTCTGAGGAACAACAAAGATAAACTAAGCATCAATGATTTCCAGTAAGCCCTATCTTTGTGATACCATCGTTCATTATGCATGACTGACTTGCAAAGACTTAGGGCCCATCTGGCTACAAGCATGAAATCTCACTGAAATTGTCAAAATCAAATATTTTGAAGCCTTGCTCCAGTAGCAGTGTGGAAACAACATGGGTGTGTGTGGGGATTTGTTGGGATTTTTCCCTTCAAGAGGAACATGAAGTCTCTCTACGTAGACCTGGGTATAAGATTGAAGCAATTAAAAAAATAATTTAAAAATGGTGTTTATGCCATCACTGCATGGATTTGCGTTGCCATTTAAAATTATTTACTCGTTCTGTTATTAAACCACCCTTTTGCAAAACAGAGATAAACAAGAAATACCTTCAAAGACAAAAAAGCTATTAAATGTACCATACAAACATATCACTAATCAGCACTCTTCACAACTGCCGAAAGTGCAATCTTTTTGCTTTATAGAAACTGAAATAAGGAAACCTCAACGCAGCATTAATGAACAGTCTGTTACTATTATGATTTAATTATTTTGACATAATTCTTGGTATTGAAACTAAAACAGAAAATATTTTGCCCTATTTTTGCAACACACCCCATCAATGCAAACAAACCCCGTCAGATCAGTTTAGTGCTTAAGTGCCACAGGAGTAAAATCCAATGACTTACGTTCTAAGAAAAAAATTTAAATGACGTGTTTTATATGTCTATAGTTGATACAGAAATACATGAAATGAATGTGTAAACTCTCCACCTTTAGCTGGCAAAGAGTTTTAAATCTAAACCCTGTTAAATAAAACCCATTTCACCAGCTCAATTCCTACAATGTTACCCTCGCAACCAATTCAAATGTGCTCCACTGGACGCGTTCCCATCCAATCTTCTCTAGGCGAACCTGCTTTAGCAGGGGAGTTGGACTAGATGATCTCTGAAGGTCCAACCCCAACCATTCTGTGATTTGGAAAAGCAGAAGCAGAAGCTGCTTGCTCCCTTGTGCCGAGACCTCCTTGGGAGACGCTGTCCCCATGCACAGGTGCTCGCACCAGCACCCACCTCAAACACCCACCTTCGGAGAACACTTCCCAGGCACACAAGGTGGCCCTTTGCAGGCACTTCTGACCTGCTTCCACACCTGCTCCTATCTGCAATATCCGAGGTATGCAGAACGCTAAGGAAGATGGGTGCAGGTAACAGCACGAACAACATAGCTGAAAAAAGATCTGGCTCTTACAAGGCGTCTAATTTCTCCTCCAGTGCACGTGGTCCTCACTACAAGGACCCTCTCTAGGGCACTGTCTGAGCTTTGAGGAAGCTCCCTCCAAAGGTCTGAGGTAGTCTTGTAAATCCCCAGTAAAAGCCATGATGCCTTTGAAGGCTCACTTTCCCCAACAAGGTTTTCTACTATGAAAAGCCTCCAGATAGTTTTCTCATTCCCCACACAAAAAGATCAAGGAATGGTTTATGTTGGAAGGGAACTTGAAGTTCCAACCACCCCTGCTGTGGACAAGGGCACCTCCCACTAGGGCAGGTTGCTCAAAGCCCCATCCAGTGTGGCCTTAAACACTTCCAAGAACAGGGCATCCACAGTTTTCCTAGGCAACCTGTTCCAGTCCCTCACCGCCCTCAGGATAAAGAATTTCTTCCCGATGCCTCGTCTAAATCCGGCAACGAGAAAATGAATTCTGTGCCTTTGTACTT
>VZRU01017880.1:1094375-1111793 GCA_013398155.1 Pedionomus torquatus | reverse complement strand
TTTTTTTTTTTTTTTTTTTTTCCCTCAGACACTAGAGCTTGAAATGTGAAAGCTAGCAAATATCTCCCTTTTGGTCAGGTGACAAGTATGGAATTGGGATTAATGAGCTGCAACCGTGGGGAAAAGGGAGATTCTTTTCCCATGTCTTTGTAGTTGGATCATATGCATATAAGATGATGTTCAAACTTCAGTATTTGGCAGCTAGTTCACTCTTCTGCTGAAGGCAGGGCTAACTTCAAAGTTCACATTCTTGGTATTTTGTTCTATTTCACGGGTATTAAAATAAATATCTTGACTTAATCCTGAGGCCAGTTTTCAGAATTCAGTAGGCAGGAGAGAAAGGTTTGCTTATTTCTGCTGCCCAGTACTGTATTAGCAAGACTCTACCCATTTTGCCCAAATATGCTATACCCACATAATAAACTGTGGGAGGGCAGAGGAAAGTCCATCTGTGTCAAACACCTTCAAGACAAGCATGAGAGAGATTGCTCCAACTGTTGTGGATGAGGCAAGTCTTTCTGTGAGGACAGTGAGGTCCAGATCTTTATAACTGAGTCTTATTTCCCTCATGTGCTAAGCACAACAATGCACACAGTGACACAAAGCCCAGCATACGGGAGTGGGTGATGCTCCCTGGAAGAGGAAATGTACCCCCGTGGGTTGGAGTTCAACATATGGACATCCCCACCAGCCTGAAAGTAGGGCACAATTGTGGTCGCATGCACGAACTTTTGTCCTTAAGCTGTTTCGGCTCTTAGCTGCCTGCCAATCCTTTCGCTGTACACAGTGAACTCTGAACAAATAAGAGAAGGGGAACTCCATGCAGGCATGGAACAGAAGCAGTTTTTAATATGCATGATCATAAACATGGGGACCAGTGGTGATGCAAGGTGCAGCTGGGAACCTTTCCTTTCAAGATGTCCAAGAGGTGATGTTACAGAAAATTAAGTATTTAATAATTTCCAGTTGTTTTTGCTTATGATATTCTTTTATTTATTTTTATCTTTTTCACTGCATTATGTGGAAGTGGCATATAGATATAGAAATAAAGAAGAGAAACTCTTGCCAATACTAGCTTTTGAGTTCAGTCTTCAAAATACTGCTTTGCTTACTTTGTGACTCTTCATTTGTTTTTCTTTTGCTACCCTTACCCTCAGTCTTAAAAAGGATTAATCATTTCACTAGGGGAAGAGAAGTAAACATGCCAACCATAAGTGGAAAACAGGCTTACTTTTTCTAGTGAACTTGTAAAACTTTTCAACTTTTTCCTAGAGTCATTTGCTGTAGCTTGCCCCCACTAAAAAAAAAAAAAAAAAAAAAAAAACACCCTAAAACAAAACAAAAAACAACCTACAACCCAAAACCATCCAAAAAACACAAACCCAAAAAACATCTTTTGTTAGGGGCTGGATTTTGTGTTTCCACTTCTACTCTTAATACTTCAAGGACCATGTCAATTTCTGTCTCCCTTACAAGTCACTGATGTTTTAGTGCTTACTAGAGGGGTAATCCTGTAACTTAAATATTGCCCCAAATCATGTGAAAAGCATTTAAAATCTTCTCAGAAGATAAATGGTGCACATAGGTTTTCATTTTATTGCCAAAATATCCATGTTAAAATGAACCTCAACCCCTTTGTTTTCTTTTCAATTTAGGATGTGTAGAATAAGAATAATTTATTTTAGAGGTTGATTCAGTATTTGGCATATCTTTTGGAAAACAAATAGATCTTGTAAGGTGGAACATCATATGTCAATCACACTGCACTGTTACTGTAGTTTGTTTTACAGATCTATATAGATCTGATGCGTGGATTCAGTATGCTCCGAACTCCTCGTACTCCCTTTGTGGTTCAGGTTTCATCACTCCCTCTGGTTCTGAGCAACTGTGCCCTGGATTGTCTTCACTCTGTGGTACCATATCACTCCCTGGCCCCTGTGTGGTATGGCACAAGTATCCCTAGAGAAAACCCAGTGGTTGTTGAGCAGTGAGGTGTATGTGCTATATGCAAATGTAGTATGCCTATGAGTGAGTATCTGTGCCATAGGTACCAAGACACAGATTACTTCAGATGCTTCATGGTGTGAGTGTGACCAGGCAACTCTAAGCAGAGGCTGTAAAGAGCAATATGGATGTGAGCCACTCGAGCCAACCAGCACAGGAAACAGGGATTGATTAGAAGCAGTGAAGCAGTTCAAAAAGACAGTATGGATATATGCAGCCCATAAAATAATTGGGAAGGCTGCTACTGTTGCAAATCTTCCTGTAGCACCAAGCCAGGTATCACAGGAGCTGAGCACTGCCATGCTTTCCAATAAGAAGATGCTTCACAAAGGCAGTGTTCTGTAGTATGACTTTGGGCTGTATCTCCCCACTTGTAATGCGACTGGATCTTTCCCAGCCCTTATCTCCTGGAAATTATACCCGTTTAGAGGTATAGTCTCTTTGTGTGTCTTCAGGGTTTGAAATTAGGTTGATTCCTCCATCATCTTTTATATATGCCAGCAATTGGCCATTTTGCTTTACCAGGGAGTTTCTTGCATTTTCATAAATTTGTTAGCACAGTATTTCTTTGCAGGCAAGAGGATAAATGCATGTGTTTATATTATATTACTTAATTATATTGTTTTGGCTTCTCTAGAGATGTGTCCTAAAACATTCTTTTTCCCTGGTTTTAACCCCTTCTGTCTCTTCAATAACATGTGGAGGTGTACTTGTGTGTCTCCGTTTTAATTCTGACAGCTAGAAGATAATTATCTTTAACCAAAATGCATGTCCAAGGAAGGTGCAGAAAAGTCCACAGACTTGCAGCCAAAGTTTGGGACCCAGGGGAAATAAGCTAGCATTTTTACTGGCAATGTTTATAGTGCTCTTTGTTATGATATGGTGCAAAGTAAATAAGTCATACCCAGTGTTGGGTATCCAGCAGCATTGGTGAGAACTACATTCACTGAAACAAAGGGAGGAATGTGAAGGAAGTCTTCTCTAAACTTCCGTACAAATGTAAGAAAGTATGAATTCTGGCTTGAGGAACCGTTTTTGTGATTGAGTTATCAGTAGTGATACTCACATGTGGAAAAGTGTATCATGCCCTTGGTCACTCCTGCCATGAGACATAAAGAAAGCACATTTTATTGTTCACAGACGTTCTCTCATGAGAAACTAGGACATGCCTCTTAGAGTGTAGGTCATTTCATTATCCTTTACTGTCTGGATCTCTTGATTGCAACTTTTAGCATAAGTGGAGCCTTGAGAGTTGTGGCCAAGATATACTCAGCAGAAGATCTGGCAAAGCAGTTCTGGTTGTACGTTGTTACGACCTTAATCCTCAAGTCTCTACTCAGCTCAAATGCTGTTTCAGCTAGGAACAATTAAAGAGAGAAGAGTACATGCTGTTATACAAAAGATAATATCAGATGATTAATATATGCACTGGCCATTTTATTTCATCATTGAAAATGTGCTGAATTAACACTTCTGCCAGAAATTTCTTAGTGCTTCATCTCTAAACATATCTCATGTGAATAAGTTTTGGCTTCGGCACTAGAGGTTTTTTTGTGCAGGATACTTAATAATACATATTGAAAAGGGAAATTCTTATTTCTTTGCTAACTAGAACTTTGGATTCAGTGGTTTGTTTTTCTTTAACTACAGGCTGTAGGTAATGCATGATTTAATAAAATTACTTGAGCATTCCCTTCTGAGCACTGATCATGATAGAATAATACAGATGATGGATGTTCGCATACTTTATGGTAAGCCAAAAAAGCTGATCATGGTATCATAAAAAAGAAATAGCATTTTATAGCAGCAATCAAAGTTGAATGAAAGCTAATGAATTAAAGGGGGAAGTTTTAGTACCTCTTTTAAGGAAAAATTCCAAGCATTTTATGGGATGCATTTATATAAGCTTTAACATAGGGTTCTTTCTATAGAATAGATATGCTAGGTTTTTGCTGTCACATTTAGTTTCATCAGAAACATTCTAATAGCACAAAAACCCCAAAAGATGTTTATAGGATAACAGGGTCTGATGTTTTGATTAGCATAATTAAATATTGTTTTGTTTTATAGCTGTGAAATGAATATGTAAATGAAAGAACATAAGTATTTTCTATTGTGGACAGAAAAGAGCCCTGTAATTTTTCATAAGTAATGTCATTATGTATAAAGCTTACCTGCGAAGGCTGCTGAATAACTTCTCCCTGGGGTTTTCTTTTGTTTTGTTTTGCTGTGCTCCTTTGCCTATGTATACCTCAAAAATTCATTGAAAAGGTAGAGATTTATAATTAAGTACCTCTGACAAATTAGAGTTGTGATTTAGTTATGCTCAGTAAGCCGTGGTCACATAGTCATTTAACTTGGCACAAGTGACAGCAGAGCCAATTCCTTCCCTCCTCTTCGTAGTCATGGCTGCCTTCTCTTACTATGTCCTTCATTCTCCCTGTGGCATTTATGAATCTAAACCATAGACTGAGTGAAAAACTTATCTGATGAAAAGAAAGTGATCAGCTTGTTGGGTGCCTACAGGAGTTATCACCAGAACTGAGCAAACAGCTAGGTGGATGGTATTTTTTACAGGGATGAAACTTTGACCCATTGGATACAAAGGCTAGTAATAGTGCTAATTAGGGGCATAGGGAACAGGATGGTACTGTCCACTGAACAGAATAGAAATTGCTGTTTTCGTTTTGATGTCATGGGTGGTTTGTGTTAATTTGGACTCCAAGGACAAAACTTCCCATTTAACAAAACCTCTGAACCACACAGTTTCTAGAGAGGCAATCCTCTCACCCTTCCACATACCCTGTGTTGGAAGTGGACATATGCTGGCTGAAGACCATGGCCCACTGACCCATCTTCCCATCATCGCTTGCTATTTCAGAACGACACAGCACCAGGTGCTTTTCATTGTATATAAATGTCCCTCTGTGACATTAAGCAAGTTAAGTTTAGTTCAGAACAGCCTAGTTCACTTTGTTCTTTGAGTCAGTTGTGAACCACTGATGGTAATTTACAGCTGCATTAGGGTACACTGCGTGATCCACATGCTTTGTCTCTGTCTAACAACATAAAATACTTTTCTCTAGTCTAGCACTTTTTTATTCATTTACTTTTGAAAACTTAGGTTTCTAATATACAGTTCAGCAAAATTACACTGTGATATATGAGAGAGGGGAGTTCTAGGCAGAAACAATCAGGAGACAATAAAACAGTGTTTGTTTATGTATGGTTGGCTTTAATATTGTGATGTTGAGCGTTTAATAAATTTTCTATATAGTCTCTGTGAATGAATTAATAAAGTTATGGTTTTAATAGATATATTAATAGATGATCTATTGTTCCCAGTGAAGACTCAATCTCATTGTAAGACACACAAATGACATAGATTGGAATGTAAAATCATTGTAATAAGAGTGACAATATGAAATCATATATATATCGTTTATATACACATCCATGTATGTGCTTTATAGGAATAGTTAATGACTTTGTTAGCCAGTTAGCTACTACTGTAGCGCTAGGCATCTTAAATTTAGTTGGTATTAATGAACTGTTTCTTCGAGTTAGGTGTACTCTTAAGGAGGAAGTTTAGAGAGGATGTTTTACATCAAAGGCATACAGCGAAATGAAACTGCAGGCATGTATGGGAGAAAGTGGCAAAGTTATATATAAAATAGATGGTAGCAGAAGTAGAATTTAAAATGCCAAGAGAGAAGAGGAGGCAAGAAAGGAAGTGATATGAAAAAATTGCTCCATGAAACACAAGAAGGAGGCAGAAGGATTACAAGAGTGGATGAGTGTGTAAAATTGTCCAATTACAGATATACTTAGGGGCTGATGTGCCATTGTCAAAGAGAAGCTTTTGTAGATGTTCATGTGTCTAATAATAATCTGCATCTTTAGGTGCATGAGTGCTTACAGAAATGACCCATATCCATTTAGAATCCTAAATGGATTCAAGGATCTTTGGTTTTTAGGCTGTTTTATGCTTTTGGAATTTTTACCCATTGTGATGAAACCTAAATGGAGATAAAACTAAAACCTGCATTTAGAACAGGCTGAAAGGGAACGCTTGATACGATGTAATGGAGCTTGAGAATAAATGAATCAAAATGAGAACCAAGAGCTTAAGCGAACATTTAGCTGTGCAGGCAAAAAGGAAGAAAATTATCTTTAATGTGTAGAAGAAGCAGCAGAAAGATTTATTTGTGATCTGGATTAGTAAGGCTAGGGAAAGGTAAAACAAAAATGACATTTTTATTACAGGCTTGAATGACAGGGGAGATGCTGGTGATGCAGTGCTTGGGTGGGAAGACAAAGTGGTCAATTTTGGTTGTGTTAAGCAGATGACATTAGGTAGAAGAAGAAATGTTGGGAGTGGAGAGGTAAATCTGTGATTTGTCAATAAAGCTGCTTATGTATTCTGTTTAGTAAGTAGTTTTATTAAGCCTGAAAAAGAATCACAAAAAAAAAACCCAAAACAAAACAAACAAAAAAAAAACTCAAACAAAAAACTCAACCCCAAATCCACCCAAACAAACAAAACCAAACCAAAATCCATTCATGATGACTAAATATTTTGTATAAAGGGTGAATTTATTGCACGTTTCCTTGAAGATAGATCTGCTACCAGAAGTTCTTCTCATACCTTCTATTATTATAACACTGGGTTTGATTTGTTTGAATGGAGACAGCGATCCATTAAAACAAATTGCCTGAGTGTTTGCCCAGCAGATCAGATTGACTTTCATATGTGAAAGTTAATGGTTTAGACTTACAGTTAGACTGACAGGTTGCAATAAATGGAAGAGCAGTAAACCTATATTGTGTCATCCCTGCACTTTATTTTCACTTCCCTTCTTCTAACATTGTATTCTGAATCTGCTGTGTTACACTGAGCATACAACTTAGTTTATTCCTTTTCATATGTTCAAAGTATATTTCACATGTGTTATGTGTATTCTGTATTATGGAAAACTAAACCAGATGCTTTGCCAAGTACAGAGTAAATAAACTGCTTAAAGAATGTGATGATGTAGTTGGCTTAATTTATATGCAAATGTGAGCAATGTTATTTTATATTAGTGCAGCAAATTGTCAAAAGACGAGTCGCATATACATTGGCTTTTGAAGATCGGAGTTTGAATATTTAAACAGGAAAAGTTTTTTGCAGGGAAATTCAATTTTCTGAATGCCTTTTGAAAAACAGGGTTGTGAGGTTTTTTTCTTACGAAGGGCTGTTGGTTCTTAAACTGCTTTCCAAGAGCTTTGTATTTTCTTATTTTTCACTGTAATCAAACCTGATGTAATTTCTATTCATGCCTTACATTTTTATTTGTCTTAGTTTTCCTTGCCGCACTGGTAGAGCAGCATCTATTGCTTTGGAGAATGTCAACAACTTGTCAGTCATGATTTATTTTGTATTTACTTATGTTTTATCTGTGAGAGTATCTTAAAGCTGATTTTACAAGGGGAGGGGAGAAGAGTACTATTTTCAGCAGGCATCTGTATGGGTAAAAATTTTTCCAGTGTACTTCCAAACACGCATTAGAGTGGTCCCAATGTGTATCTTTGTTGGTCTGCTGCAGAGCATAGTAGCGTACTTCAGTATGCTCTTTCTCCCTAACTTAAATTTAACTTTCTTGTTTTATCAAAGGCAATTTGAGACAAGAAATTTAAATTCCAGAAGAGGTAGAGTTCATTTTATGAAAATGATATTTTGATTTGTCATCTACCTGCACTTTGGTTTGTGAGTGCTCTGCATAAGCAGAGTCTTTGTGTATTTAGAAGGCACCCTGAGGAACCAAGAAACTGTTTCTCATGGCAGCATCTCTTCAGCCAAGAGGGAAAAAGTGTCATTGTAACTGTTAGACATGTACTTGGCAGGAACTATTTATAAAGAAACTCTATAAATTACTGTACAAAAACTAGAATAGCTGTAGATTTTGTGCTTATGAACCGATCATCCAATGGTAATGGCTTTAGTAAAGACTCATTCAGCAAAAATTGATTAGATGCTCGTATCTGTGAGAGGTATTAGTAGAAGTATGCACATGAGGTGACATAAGAGAAATGGGAAGAGTACCAGGGAATAATTCACAAATTTTGTTTCAGGTATCAAAATTCTTAAAGTGTTTTGTAGTCATGCAAAGAAACTTAATTGCTATAAATTATTAATTTATTAGTTATGTTAATGTATTGTTAGAGTTTTCAATTTTAGTGCTTGCTGTACAAAATACAGTCATATGACTGTACAAGTATGCTAGTGCATACTCATTTGCCTGGGAAAATATTATTACTGTTACCTTTTTCCAGATAAAAAGTTTAGGTATATTTTGTACTCTATAAAGCATGCTCTTTGTGATACTCAACAAACTTACCTTTTGTCTGCCAATGCATACTGGAGATCTCCAAGATAGATTGAAAGCAAATTAAGTATCCATTTTTTGGGGGAAATGAATGTAAAGTGGGTTGCAATGTGGATTGGCACAGATAAGAGCAAGGATTTAAAATAAATTTATTTCCCTCTCACTAACACAAGAAGAATTGAGGAAGAGTAGCTCTGAATCACTTTAATGTGTGCAAGGAGAGTGACTTTGAGGCGTGTTATGAACATCTTCATTAATACTGATTAGTTCATCTGACTATATGATAAATCACATGCTCAAAATGTGAGTAAATTTACACTGCAACCACATGAATCCACCACTTTCTTCTTACTGGTTGTAGCATTAGAGTGCTGCAAAGAACCCATGAATGTGATCCAGGTCTCCTGACTTATCTGAAAGGAAAGAGGGGGAGCAGAAAGGCAAAGTAGTGGAAATATTAGAACAAAATTATTATTTTTTAAAAAGTTAAATGGGGTAAAAGTATCTTGACTCAATTTTTTACAGTGTCTTCCTTTCATCAAGTTAATATTATCTTTTTTTGAGTAGTAGAATAGCAGTATTTCCTTCCAAAAGTGCCAGTAGCACAAGCCAGCATATGTATAATTTTCTCTAACATATAATTAACATTTTTCATTTCAGTTTCCAGTTCAGAGAGAAAATATATCATATTGTTGTCTTGCTTCATTGGTATCTAATTTCTGATAGCGTAGAGCTTGTTAGAAAACGAATGCCACCTTTTTTTCAGGTGTTTCCAAAGAGACAGCTGCTTCCATGAAGTCAAAGACAGAAATGTTTATCTTGAAGCACTCTTAACCTTTTCAAAATTATACTGTAGCAATGCTTGTGTGGTAGTCACTCCTCTAGTAGCCCCAGAATGAGAACTCTGTAAATGAAATATGCAGATATACAGCTGATTATTAAGTCATGAATACACAATTCCTGTAGATTCAGCCTTTTTTTTCTACCCCTACCTAATTATTCATCCATTACAAGTTACTTTGGTCATTATGGTTTACTGCTTGGAAATTAGTTGTCCACATCTATAAATTTCCAATTACCTGTTTCTGTCCAGCTCAGGAATATTTAAGCTTTAGTCTCTGCAGGTTTAGGAGCTAGCAGTTTAGTTATTTGGTCCACGTTTTCAAATTCCTGCTGATGTTACTGAATTCAGTGATTCAAGATGTTTTATTTTCTTGCCCACCTGAGAGCGATTATACAGCCGTTCCTCTATTAGAAAAGGTCACACCAGTTATGTCAGGCACATCCATAACTTTTAAAATATGTTTATAGCTGGTGTCTGTTGTAGTTACAGAGAGTGTGATACATGTGTGAGCATCTGATTGTTCATCTGACAAATAAAAAATGTGTGGGGATCCATACTAGAAACTGAGGATCTTTCAAAATACAAGCAGTGAATTTGAACTTTTAGTATGTTCAATATTCTGAGAAAATGAAACCTGTTTAGTTTGAACAGCATCTTTACTCTCAGGAAAGTTCATTGCATTAATAGGTGAAAATATGATTGAAAATTATTGCTGTGATATCTGAGTAGCTGTAACAATTTGTTATTGACAGGTGGTTTTTTTAGTCTTTGCTCTTTTACGTAAATATTATTTCAACATTTGCATCAGAATTTCTAAGTTTGGATAGCCTTTCTGAGATATAAATGCCTTCTTATCTTTTCTGTATCTATTGTGCTTTCCTTGTCAGGACTTCTTTAGGAGCTTTATCCTTTTTATTTTTTTTTCTACCATAGTACCAAGAAACAAAGCTTCAAATGCACACTCTTGATTACTTCAGATAGTAATGAACACTAACAGCTTCTCTGTAAGAGATGGGATTAATGCTCTGGGAACATCATCACAAGGGAAGTGTTCTGGGCTCAAAATATTCAATCTGCCAATTTGAGTTCTCTGCTACTGTTAGCTCTGTAATGAATAACTTCAGACCTTAAATTATGTCCCAGAACTGATGAGATGATTAAAACTATGCTGTAAGGAATTTTCCTAAAAGGAGAAACCAAGGAGGAAGGGCGGTGTGTATGTGTGTGTGTGTGACATTCTTTTTAGGAGGGATCTGCATTTTCAAATTAATGTTTAGTTTACAATATATATTCTTTGGCATATTGTGCTCTTGATAAAATTTAGTGCAGTTTTAAATTATATTTTGTTTGACTTCAATTCCATAGAAATATTAAAAATGGGATTTCGATTGTTGCTTTTTCCCTCCTACCTATAAGAACAGTGCACCCATCACACTCTAGGAGGAGCTTTCTGGTAATACCTTAATTTTTCATAAGTTGTTGACAGCACATAGAATGAATAAATCTCTTAAATAGAGCATACTCGAGAGATTATCAGGGTTTACAGAGGAGCACCCCTGGTAGCTATTCTCCTTGTAGGACGCTGAAATAGAAATAGCAGTGGATGAAGAACTTGGGTTCTGAAAGATTCACATCCTGTATCCACTAAACCTTCTCTCTGAAAGAAACCCAGATCTCTTTTTTCATTCCCACCTGCACGCTTGAAGGCCCACCACCACACTGTTCTGCATCTCACCTCCTTGGAGCTGGTGTGGAGTTCTGCATGAACCTGTTAGGAAGGAGAGTTAAGGGTTATGTCCTCCCTGCATTCCTTTTGGGGCTGGGAGTGGCAACATTATAGGGTTTGTTTTTTTTTCCTTTGACCCAAAGATTGGCAGTCTCGGGAGCTGCAGCAATGCAATTACTTTAAATCTTTTGTGTTTCTCTTCTTTCTGGATTCCTGATTTTAAAAGCTAGTGGGAGGAAATCCAACAGTGAGATGGCAAAGTCTGCTTTAAGTGTGAAACATGGCAGAAAGCTACTAGCTTTGGTCCCAGAAAGGCTAGGAGGCAATAGTGCTCCTCTCACAGGGAGAAGTCCTTATGCCTGCTGGGATATGGACAGGACAGGGCTTTCCAGAGGTGCAGCCAGTCCCTATGGTACCCCTGCAATGCCACCTTGGTTGCAGGCTGCCCCAAACTATAGCTAAATGCCGAAGGAAGCAGAGGAAAGAGTTGTTATTAACGAACATAATGACCTTATCAGATCAGTCTCAGTTTCAAAGGGATTCTGCCGCTCTTCCACTTTCTTCATGAAAGCTGGCAGCTTCTTCCTTTCCCCCAAGGAGTTAGCATTTCACACAAGTCTATTTAACCAAGAAGCCGGCATGGTTGAAAGTCATTACATTGTTCAAGCTTCACCTTTACCAACGACCCCAGAAGGATGAATGCTCTGTAGGGGAGAGCTGAATATTCTTTGAATCTTGATGTAAATTTCTGTCTCTAGAAAGGCTCATTGGTGGGGCAGGATCTGCAAATCCTTCCTAACTGCTCTCATTCTTACTAAGGGCAAAAGCCAAGCTAATTTTTCATTCCCTCAAAGTTGAATTTCAAGAGGAAAAGAATTCTGACAAGCCTTTTTGCCTCCAGAGGCTGCGGTCCACAGTCCCAAAAGCTTATTTTTTCATAGTTTTGCAGTGGAAAACATCCCTTGTTTTGCTTTTTGCACTGAGACTTTGTCTAGTATTCCCTTTCTTTTATTTCACAATTTTAAATTTATGAGGAGGCATTTACTGCTGCTGTCTGTCACGATTGATAGAAGTCTAAAAAGAATGGAGGCTAGAGGAACACAAAGCTTTCACCATGCACTGAAGTCTGGGCTTTTCGTTGCATTGAGTGACTAGCTCTCAGGTCTCTGTTAGCTAAATTGTAGCTGGGGAGAGGATTTATCTGGGAATTTTACTTCCCTGTTTAAGCACACTTTCACAACACTGGTTATGCCAAAGCTGTGATCTGAGGTCAAATCAAATTTTCAGGCGAGCAAAACCCCACACTTTTTCCTGCCTGCCCTGGCTGAGTATGCCTACCTGACTGCTGGAACCTAAATGTTAGCAGAGTGTCAGCTCTTCTCAGTCAGCTGTAATTGATGCTTATGTGCAAGGTGAATAAAGACAAATGCAAAAATGCTGTCCGTTACTAGCTGAGAATCTGAAAGGAACAGGTTGTAAAACTGTCCCTCAATTGTTCACTGTGTGGTCACTACTGTTCCACTCCAGACTAAAGGCAACCAGCTTAGTTTAAATCTTTGTCCCCTTATTGTAGACTCAACAGCCATTGACTCACGTCTCTGCTATGTATATGTAACCTTTTTTTGATGTTCTTATTATTAAATTATATTAGTGGGATTTATAGAAGGGCATAGATCTATCCCCAATTCATTGCACTTGCAAAATTCTAATTTGCTCCAATCTGGGAGCAGAGTTAGGTCAGAAATGTGTACTTTTGAGATTACCATCCCAGGGCTGTTGCATTTTTCACAAAGCAAGCACGTATTTCATAAAGTCTGTGGAACACATAATTTGGTCAATTTAATATTGTTAAAGCATTATCAGTAATCTTCTACTTCCCATCTGTGATTCTGAGCTCTGCATCATTATGTTGATATTTCATGCTCTCCACTCCAGTAACATTTAAGATGTAGCTGGGGCCAACAATTCTCCAAGCACAAGGAGTTCAGCAAGATTAAAGGATTGGCTTTTACATTGTACAATCTAAAAAGATTCACCAAAATCTGAGGTGCTGTGTATAGCTGTGGGGTTTTTTGACTGGTGAAGATAAATAAAAAGTGAAGCCACTCTGAACTTGTAGGAAGGATTGTTGGATTAACAGGTTTTTCAAGAAGCATGAGATTGAGCGTTGGCGACAATTTATAAATTCTTTCTAGTCTGCCAGTTAGGAAAATATTTATTTAAGATCAGAATGTTTTTTAGTTTTGCAACAAGATTGCAATATCAAGCCAATTTATATTGCCAATTTTGTATTATACAGCATTATATATCAACACTATAAAATGTTAGACTAAGTAGCGTACAAATGCTTTCTTCAAAAATCAGTGGGTTAAAGCATTCAAATATTTACTGTTGTGGATTTTGGAATGCAATTGTTCTGTAGTATGTAGTCCCATTTTACTTGAAAATTAATATTTTACTTCTCAGTAAAATTGATTCTGTTGACTATTTCAACATTTTATGAATATTTTGTTTTCTCTGGGGACTTTCTATGCATTTTATCAGCTGAATAAATGAAGTAATTCATAAATCAACTGCCTCTTGCTCTCAATGGCTTTAGGGGACCTTGTCATTCCCTGTAGCCTTTTCTCAGGCCCAGCTGTGTGGCTCTGAAATCACTCGGCTGGTAATTAGGTATTTATCAGATTGTTTCTGAAAAGGGATGAGACAGTTATCTGACACAATTATCTTTGAAAATTGAATCCTTCTTTTCTGGTCCTGCTGAGGACGTTCAAAGGTACTGTGAATGGTTAAAGCTAAATGCCTTTGAAAAAACCTTGCTTTTTTAGATCAGGTATAACAGAGGAGTCAAAATGCAGTCCAAAGAATATTTTTTTTTTAACCTTTCATTCTTTTTATCAAATGTTATTTCTTTTCCATGTGACTCTGTTTGGAAGTAGTTTTGACAGCATCCTCTTTACTTCTTCAAACGTCCACTACTTAATAGTGTTTGGACATTAACAGTATTTCTTATGAATCAAGAAACTACCAATTACATCAAGGCGTTACTAATGACAATTTTTTGCCTGTTCAAAAATTGATGACTATGTACTTCTAGAAAAGCAATTTGGAAACATGGTATTTCCTATTGGGAAATCTGCAACAGATAGAATATTCACTTTCATCCAAATACCCTCTTGAAAGCTGATAGTTGAGACGCAGTGGTTGATTTAATATGCCAAAGAAAAAATGTGTTGGTAATATCAGACACAAGAAAGCTCTTGCTTTATTTAGATCGTTCCTTGGTTGAATTTTCAAAAAGTCCAAAAGTTTTAACATTTAGTGAGCTCTTAAGGTTTGTCTATTGGAAAACATAGGGCTCAGTCCACTGTTACTTTATTTATCATAAAGTTATCTTAAAGTGCAAGCATATTCTTATTCTTTTGAAGAAATAGCATTGCTTTTAAGAAATTCAAACCTCTTTGAAGGAACCTGTTTGTTTGAACTGAAGACACTTAATTCTTCCATTGCTTATGTGCAAAATGAGTCTATAGAAATGGAAGGTGAAAGTATCTGATATAATAGGAGTAGAGTACCACTTTCTTTCTTCCTGGTATTGACAAGTAGGAGTATCCCTAAAGGGAAATTTCCTTTTTACTTTTCTCACACTGTTTTCCAGACTGAGCAACAACAAGAAAATTATTTTATATCACACGTTGCTTTCTTCTGAGCATGAATAGACTAGTATCTGATGCTTGACAGTCTTGTAATTTGGGGTCAGAATCATGTTAAAGTTTTGTTTCCTGATTGTTGAATCGCAGTCAGAAAAAGAAAATCTCACCAAAACAGGGCAGAGCATTTAAAAGCTAACAATCTCATCCATGATCCATGAATTTTGTTGTATATATCTACTCTGTGCACACACAGAGTATCCTGCACTGTAAAGCTTTTAGCTAAGACCTTCCCTCTCACTCTCTCGTATGGCTTAAGACTGATGATACAATATCTTCACTTCTCCCCTCTCTCCCCACAGCTTTTAGCTATATCAGNAAAAAAAAAAAAAAAAAAAAAAGCTAATTAACAGAATGAAATCACTTTCTGGATTTGAGGAAAGTTTTGTCCGATGAATGCACTGGTGACTGTTACCAATTATCTTTGGCCTCTGATTGCCCCCCTGAGAGTGACTGAATATAAAATAGAGAAGATACTGCAGATCTGTGCAAAATAATAGTTTGCAAGTTAGAATTGATTTTTGTATTCCAGGGGAATAATCAGCCTGAAAACAAGAACTGCATTGACAGGCAAAGGCTTACAACACTGCATAGCATATTTAAGTGTTAGTCTATTTATGTGTTCTGCTTACATGTTCTGATCATGTTTTCGGTTGTTCCCCCAAAAATGTCATCACAGACACTCCCGGACTTTCCAGATTTGACCATGCACTGCAGACTTTTCACAGGATAAGTGATTTTTCTAGTACCCATATTTTTTTATTTTTTTTTTTTTAAATCCATGTCTAAAAGACATATTTTATGTCTTTTATTTATGTCTTTAATTTATGTCTAAAAGACATAAAAACATGCCCAGCATACTATTTCCATTTCATCAGCTTCTACAGCAGGACCTTTTGATGCTGCTAGGTTTTCTAGTTACTCTACACTACAGCTTCTGAGCGTTTTGTAACTAGTTTTCTGTGAAAGGTAGCCTTCCCTCATTCTGTGCTAGTCACTTTATAATACGGCAATACGGCATTTCCTGAAGCAGTGCACGGATTCCTGATTCTGGTGCTGCTGTGGTTCCCAAGCAGGGAAGCAGGATATATACAGCTGAGGCAGAGAGGAGATCATTTAGTCCAATCCCCCACTCAGAAGAGGGTTAGCCAGGTCAGGTTTCCCAGGACTGTGTCTTACCAGGTTTTGCATGTAATGATATAGACCCCACATCTCCTATTCCAACATCTAATCACCCTCACAGAAGAAAGGTTTTTTTTCTTACGCTTAAGTGGAATTTCCTTTGTTTCAATTAGTGCCTTTTTTTGCTGTCACTGTGCACCACTGACAAGAGCCTGGCTCCCTCTTCATTTCCTCTCAGGAAGTATTTACCCATATGGATCAGTTCCCCCTTAGCCTTTTACTGACTGAACAATTCCAACATCTCTCCGTATGACAACTGCTGCAACTCCTTAATCATCTTTGTGCTCCTTTGCTGAATTTCTCCACTGTCAGTCTTGACTGGGGAGCCCACCACTGGACCCAGCACTCCAGATATGGTCTTACCCATACAGGAAGGATCACTTCTCTTAACCTGTCATCAATACTCTTCCCAGAGTAGCCTAGGATACCTTTGGCCTTATTTGCTGCAAAGACACATTACTGATTCAACTTCTTGTCCAGCAGAAGGCCCAGGTCCTTTTTAAAATAGCTGCTTTCCAGTCATTGGACCTCTAGTGTGTATTGGTGCCTTTGGTTACTCCTCCCCAGGTGCAGGACTTCAGATTTCCCTTTGTTGACCTTCATGAAACTGTCCAGCCTGAAGAGCTGTTTCTGGATAGCAGCAAAACCACCTGATGTATTAGACACTCCTCCCCGTTTTATGTCACCTGCAAACTGGCTGAAGGTGTATTCAGTCTCACTGTCCAGGTCATTAGTAAAGATATTAAACATTATTGGACCCAGTAACAAATACTGGGATATACCACAAGGTCTCCAGCTGGACTTTGTAACAGTGATAACAATCCTTGAAACCTGGCAGTTCCTTCAGTTTTCAGTCCACTTCACGCTCTGCTTATCTAGCTTGTACTTAATCAGCTTTTTTATGATGATCTTAAGACATTCTTAAAGGTTTTAAAATCTAGATAAACAACGTCTACTGGTCTTACCTTATCTACCAAGCAAGTCATCTCATCATAGAAAGCTTTCAGGCTGGTTAAACCTGATTTCCTCTTCCTAAAAGCATGTTGACTAACCTGATGAACTTCAATGTGTATGGAGGTGGTCTCCAGAATAGGTTCATCCATCACCTTCTAGAGGATTGAGATGAGGCTGACAGGTCTGTTTTTCCCTTGTACTTCATCCCGAAGGTGAGGGTGACATTTGCTTTCTTCCAGTCCTCAGGAACTTCTCCTGATCATCACAACTTTTCAAAGTTAATCAGGATTGGCCTTGCAGTGATATTAGCCAGTTCCTGCAGTTCTCATGTGTGCATACTGTTGGGTCCTAGGAATTGGTGTGTGTGTCCAGGTAGATTAAGGGCTTCCTAAGCTGATCCACTGCCACTGAGAGCAAGTCTTCCTCAGTCCAGACTTCCCCTCTGGTTTCAGGGATCTGGGATTCCTGAAAATCAGACTTTCCAACAAAAACTAAGATAAAAGAAGGCATCAAATTCCTCAGCCTTTTCCATGTTCTTTGTCCCCATATCTTCCACCTCATTTCCCCTGCTCCTCCTTTTGCTGTTTACATACTTATAGAAGTCCCTCTTGTTGCCCTTTACATACCTCA
>VZRU01017880.1:1037163-1094244 GCA_013398155.1 Pedionomus torquatus | reverse complement strand
ACCTCACCAGACTGACCCCCAGGTGGGCTTTGGTTTTCCTAACCCCAGCTCTGCATGCTCGCATAGAGTCCCTGCATAGCTTCTGGCACAGCAAGCAGAGATGGCAGAGAGCAGTAAGGCTCAGTATCTTACTTTCACTCCTTGAGAAGGGACCAAGTCTGAGGATCAGACATGGGCAGAAACCTGCAGAACACACTCTGTTTTCTCAAATGGCCTCAGTTCACAGAACAATTGGAAATTATTGTTTTACAGTTAATGGTATTGTGTTCGGTGGGTGTTGGGGGGTGTTGCTTTCTCTTTACACTCCTTAACATTACACTTTGTGCTTCATACCATGCATTGCACATTTATTGTACTATAAATATATTGCTTCCTTACACAGAAATCATGTTCTGTTGCTCACGGTCTTACTTATCTACTCATTCCTGAGAAAAACTTAAGTTGTCAAATTTTCAAAATGAATCTCATCTTGTATAGCCATACACATGAGGGAAACATTAGAGATGAGCAGAATTTCTGGTACAGAGATTGTTTGTGAGACTGAGACTGGTGGGAGAAAAAAATGTTCCTTTTCATATAAGTTTGGTTCCTCACACTGAGCTTTCATGTGTAGGCAGTGCATTAGAGGGTACTGAGGGTTTAGGCTACAGCTTATGTCACATACCACAGTTTGTCAGGCTGATGCTACTGTTTGGGTTTCTGCCACAGTCTTTCAGTATGAGTGGATGAACGTTTTTTTTCCTTTGAATTATACTAAGTGAACTATTCCTATGGTGCTGCCTAGGCATTAAGTATATCATACAGAGAATTAAGTCAGTTAAAATCTGGATAAGCCTGTTTTATATATGTTTGTCACCCACCAGCTCAGAAATGTAAATCGAGCCTTTTTTAATCCGTTACTATGATTATTATAATTACTATTATTAATTATTTTACTCTTGGCTTTCTCACTGCATTTAAAAACAAAACGAAACCCCAGATTAAAATAAGTAAAGTATAAATCTTGCATCATAGTTGTTAAAACCAGCCTACCATCTGGTTCTGAAAAGTAATTATTCAGAAGTTTTGGAAGACTAAAAGATTAAATAAGGTGAGCTTCATGAATATCATCTGAAACTATCACTTGCGAGGATCACAGTCCAGTTCTATGGATGCTCTATACTGATAACTACTCTGGTTTAAATAGATTTATATATTTTTAGAAGCTTTCATCTTAGTAGAGTTGATTTTCTTTAGAACAGAAAAGAAGCTGGCCAGACTTTTTTCCCCTAGTTCATCAACTCTCTGTCATTCTTGGTCCTAAATGGAAACAGTTGAGACAATGTATGGCAGTGCTTCCTTCTCATCCTTCTGGAACTCCAAATAAATTTAGTTTAACAAAGGCAGGATGTTTAAAATAGTAGAGGGAAGTCTTTAATTTCAGTGATATATAACTTTACTGATGATAATGCACAGGGGGAGTAAGTTCTGAACTAGTGTCAGTCTAAACAGAGCTGACCGGGTAACTGCATGTTCGACTACTTAATAGGCATTAAGACTTTATTACAAAAAGATTGAAAGTACAGGAAAGTCCATCCCAATATCAGCAGGCCTAACAATGTGTGACAGGCTTTAAAAATTCTCTGCATTCACAATAAGCTAACATTGCTTCAAAAGGAAGATTTTGTACTTTTCCTGCTTTTAGTGAAATTTTGCCAGTCCACTCATTGGATACATTTGCCATTGGATACATGGCAAACCAAAAATCTGTCTCATTCTATAGACAAACAATCTTCTTTAGCCTAATATTTCCCAAAATCCATAGATTTTACAAAGGGAAAGGTCTTTTTTATAAGTTAGAATATTAATGTTCTAATTAATAGAATTAATTGTGTCCTTTTTATCTGTTCAACTTACTGTAAAACTCTAGTCTTACCAAGCTAGTTATTATTTCTGAGAGAAGCAACAATTTTAATCAAACCGATAAAAAAACCCCACAAATTAAAAACAAAACAAAACAAAACAAAAACCCCAAAATGTAAACAAAACCCAGGAAAAAACATTTAAAAGTCAGCATTAGTTTGGGTCTTGTGTCAGTGTCTTTGCTTCCGCTGAATGCTACACTGGCTATAGTGATAAACAGCACTGTACTCGAGAAGTGGAAGAAAATAATTGATTAGTCCCTCCCCTGCATTTGCCATAGTGCTTCTTTCCCCTCTGGGTTTGTGCAGTTTAATTTGCCATTGATTCTTTAATGATTATAATGTCATTGAGGAGCCAGTGTTTATCTTCATTGTGCACCGTGGACAACACATTGGACCTGAATCTTTTCTTGTACATTCTGCAGTCATTTGATACAGAGTTAAGCGATGTCTCAGGCGAGCTGAAGTGTATATGACAAGTGCATTTTTCTTCTGTCCCTTGCAACATCTAATTAGTGCCAGTCTTTGTTCTGCAGTATTGGTTTTGTATTTCAGGCACTGAAATGGCAGAAACGGACCACGCACAAAAGTAGTTAGCCCAATTATTGTAATAGCACTGAGAAATTTGTGTATGAATAGAAGTTCTAAATGCATGTTGCAGATACTTCATGGGCCTTTAATGTGTTAGCAGGTAAGCAGTGTTTTAAATTGCCAGTTGAATCCCATTGGTTGTGATAGGTTTCTGTGGGTTTCTTCCACTATAGTGTAAGTACTTGAATTGCAGACTAGTAGTAGACTATGATAAGAAAGATCTTATTTCTCTTCTGCTGAACTCAACTTCTATCTGAAAACCTTATCCATTCTGATGACATTTTTTTCTAATTTATCCTCCCTGTGATCATGACTACTATTTCAGAAGAAAGCACTATACTCTGAATATAGAGAATTAGCCTCCTATTCAGGATTGTTTTCAAAGATATCTATAAGAATTGTTTTAAAACTGTAGGCTAAAAAGTTTTGCTTCCATATAAATATTATATGGCTTCATTAAAGACATTTTTGCTGAAATTTTCTGTAAGGATAATGTTTTTAATAACACTGAAATAATTTCAGGTTTTGGAACTAAATATTATATTTCAGAAGTAGAAGGCAAGCAGAATTAGAGAAGCTGAAAAGGTTGTAACAAACAACCCAGGCAGTTAACATCTTGGCTCGCTGTGGAGCTCTGTCACAAAATACAAATACAGAAAGATTAAAAAGAACTCATAGTCTATTGAGTAAGTTAATGGAAGAGAGAGGTATGGAAAAAACCAAAACTTTGCGTTCATGGACAGGATGACTTCATAGATAGAGCAAGTGCCTTAAAGTATGTTTCTGGGATTCATTTTTCTCCACAACTTTATGGTTGTGGTGGGTTATCCTTGGCTAAAGAGCAAAATTTATTGCTGATTAAAGTAGAGTTGGATAGTGAGAAAGACAAAACCTAAACCACCCTTTCTTCCTCTCCCCCTTCTCCTCCCCTCTCCTTATCATTTTTCCTAGGCTCAACTTCACGCCTTCATCCCCAACCCCTCTACCTCTGTGTCATCCCGTCCCTAACCCCCCACACCCCTTCCCCTGAAATGGTGCAAGGAGATGAAGAATAGGAGATTGCGGTCAGTCATAATACCTCCTCTCTGCCACTCCTTCCTCCTTATGCTTTTTTCCCTGCACCAGTGGGGCAGGCTGCAATCCTTCAGGATAAACCTGCTCCTGCATGGGCTCTCCATGGGCTGCAGCTTCCTTCCTGGCATGTCCACCTGCTCCAGCATGGGGGCCTCCATGGGCTGCAATATGGATATCTGCTCCAGTGTGCTCGTTTCCATAGGCTGCAGAGAAGCTGCATAGGTGGCTGGAGTACCTTCTCCCCCTTCTCCTCCTCTCACCTTGGTTCTCTCTCCTGTTTCTGACCTTTTATTTTTCACTATTTCTGCACCTACCTGGCATTTTGCCCTTTTTTACACAGGCTTTCCCAAAGGCACCATCCGCTTGGATGACAGGCTCAGCTGTGCCCTGCAGTGGGTCTACTGAGGCTGGCTATGTCTGTCTCTGGGCAACCCCTGGCCTCATCTCAGAGAGCACCCTGCAGCACTATCCTCTACAAGCACCTTGCCACATAAACCCAATACACTTTGGTCCACAAATATGCCTCCAGATTTGGTGATCTTAGCTCCTTAACTTAATTTGGTCCAAATTCTGCCTCCAGAATGTGTGATCTTAACTCTTTTTGAGTAGGAGTTAGGTCCTGCCACTGGATGGGAACACAGACTGCTGTTATATCTCAGAGTCCTTGAACGATTTTGCCACATGTATTAATGAAATGATTCTTTCACATTGATGTATTGTGTGAGCACCTCACATTATAATGACAAAGTAAATCCTTAATTGAAAGTGTTATTTTTTTGGTTTGGTTAACCAGATTCAATGGTCTGCCTCATCTGCTTTGAGCTAGAAATAACATTCAATCTTGTATTTGTGGACAGAAAATAGAGATGAAGAAACTGTGGCATCAGAAGCCAATGCGGTAAATAATTTTATAAAGCAAGTCTGTATTACTGTTCAGAGAAAGAGATCAATATTCTAAAGGCCTGAAGTTGCAAATCCTCATTTCAGTCTTGGACTCATATCATGAATAACATTTAGAGCAGCATGTAGCACCTTGGCTATTAATTGCTGTTAACTCTGCCATTAAGAGCTGTCAAGCTGTTTGCAACAGAAGAGCAGTCATACAAGTGATAGGGGAAATTAAAAGAATGCAGATAGAAGGAGCTGAAGCTTTTGTGTGCAATGTAGATGAAATGGGGAAAATGAAGAAAAGATTTTTTTGTAGCATTGAGGTAATAGCAGTAGTAGTAAATGTAGTATATTATTATTATTTGTGGTTGCTAAGGTAATAGAAGCGCAAATGTAACACAAGAAGCAAAAGTAAAATGCAGCATGCCATTTGAATCTGTTCATATTTAACTTACTTATGGATTTCAGAACATCCAAAAAGTATCAGATGATACCAAATAATCCCAGTAACGATGCAACTCTTCTATCTGCAGTCAATAAATATATATTCGGTTTACAGTTGAAAAGTGTGTGGCCCGGTAAACTGAAGAAGTGACTGACAGCACCATAGGTTTTTCACTGTGATGATTCTGTCTGCTAGCATCTAGGTGATGTAGGCATCATAATCCAAACTGTTCATCTCCGAGTTTACTTTCTTAACTACAAGGGGAATGAGTACAAGGAGATCAAAATGAGAAGTGTAGTCGTAATATTATTAAGGTCTAACACATTTATTATTGCAATAGAGCTTTGTATGTCAGCCTGCTTCATGTTTACAGTTGCATTTGGTCCCTAATTGTTGATTAAGGTCAGGTAATCGTGCATATCTAGTGACTTGACAGACACAGTGTCTCTTTTGTCATGAAGAACTCAACATGAGCCCCAGGTACTGTGCAATATATTGTGCATTGCAGTCACACGTTTCAGTTTGTATTGAGGTAGAAGCCCTTACTATAAAAATATAAAAAAAACCCAACCCCTCCAAATAAAACACAAAACAAAGCACTGAACCAAAAAACTTACAAATTACGTCTACTTAATGAAAGAGATTGTCTAAAAAAAAATCTTACCATTTTTAGAAACCTATGATTATCTAAAAAAACACTGTTTGTTTCTTAGAAACTTATAGAGGAAAGGTACATTGAACCATTTGGTATGATACAAACAGGGCCTCAAGAAGTTCTTGCAAAGTCCATACTAAGCACTAATGTAGCCAAAGCATAACAAATTAGTAGGATGAGCAGAGATTATTTATCAACAGTGCTGGAGTTCTGAATACTTTCCAAACTACAATTGTGCTGGTCAGAAAAACAGGTGTAAAAGTCACATTTTGATCCAAAAAGGTTTTCTTCCTTCATAAGATTCCATTTTCCTGCCAGTCAGATGAGAATTTTCTGCCCTTAAGAACACAGAAATTGAACAGAAAGTTACCTTAACAGTTCAAGTTATTACTGGGTAAAAGTATCCCTAGTCCTCATTCAGCATAACTATGTCATACAAAGAAGACTAGTGTAGTTTTAACCCTCCTTGCATATGAAGCTGAATAACGTTGAAGCTTGTTCAATTTAGTCAAGTGTTTAAGTACTTCCTTGAACTGCACTAATCCTACACTGAATTATCTTGCTGAACTGAGCAATTTTTTAATAGCTTGGGTTACATGACCAAACAACATGCATCACTTTAAAAAATGCATGTGCACTGTGGGGTTTCTCCTGTCTCCCTTTGAAACATCTGTTTTTGGGGTTGTTTGCTCTGCAAGGATAATTAATATTCTGGTGGTGGTGTATACCTTCCTAATAGCTAGAAAATTTTACTTTTTAATAGCTAAAACTGTATTGAAACCAGCATGCTTCATAGAGTTACACTGGGCAAAAATATTTTTCCAAATACATCACATTTATCATTAATTTGTCTGTTCTTATTTCTGCTATGTATTGCAGGTTACATTTACCTTAGCACTACTGATCTGGTGGAATGCAAGGAAGGACACATCATGAAATGGAAATATTATCCTTTTTTGGTCATAGTAGCTGTATTCAGCCTTTCAGGATGCCATCAGTTACTGGGTCAGCTGATTCCAGGTAGATACCTTTTATTTAAACATAAATGTTATTTTTTTAATAAATAATTTTTATGCTGTCCATGTGAATATGTGCACGTGTATACCTGAAATTTTCTCTTCGTGTGTTAATTGTGTGTATGTATAATTAAGAAATTTATGAGCATACCTGCATATTTAAAACATAGAATGTGGTAAGTGCTGTTTCGTCTGTGCTGCAATGAGTTTCTTTTCTTGATTGCAAAGCAAAATATAGAAAAAGAATGGCCTGAAAATATAAGTATGAGAAGGTTAAGGTGGCTGTTAAAGCATTCTTTTGATTAGCACTGTTGGTGGAGGGAAGAAATACAGACTGCAGAAACAGACTTGAATATCAAAGAGAATAGAAAATCTATAGAGAACCTTCCTGAAGAAGAAGGAAAATAGCAGCAACTGTGCATTAGCTGAAATGCAGTGTTTTCTGTGAAGTCCTGGAGATCAGAGATCATACAGGTGCTCAGATATGGCAAGACTTACTAGCGCAGAAAGAAGTAGTAAGCCTGTATAAAACTGGCAAGATACTATCCAACTTTCGGGACAATTTGGTGACAAAATAGGTAACCAGTTTCACTTCAGCAAACTGTGGATTTTCACTGAAGTAAGATACAATAACAAAATCTGTTTTGTTATGTTCATTTGTGTTTGCTTTGGTTTGTTTTGTTTTTCTCTTAAGAATAAATCTATAAGAACAGCTTCTGAATCATTCTGAATCATCATCAACATTTGTTAGGGAAAACCCAAACTAACTTTGATCACTAATGCTAATAACCTTTCAGTAAAATGTAGGAAATGCAATAGGCTTATAAGAAAGAAAGTGGCATGCTGATTTTTGGTGGTTGTTTTTTTTTTTCTGCTTTGAATTGGAATAGTAATATGGAGATGCTGCTGACTGGATTTCTAAGTTGAATATATTGTGCATGTAAAATTTTGTGGCTATACAATTCTTCTCCATGTATCTGCACCTAACTGGTTCAACTGAATGAATAGAGAAAAGAAGAGTTTTTGCCTTCAAGGGTTTGTTGACCTATAATGAATGGTGGCTCATGCAAAGTAAATGAAGGAAATGAATTGATTTTTTTTATTATTATTATTCTTTTCCCTTGGTTTTCTTGGTTTCAAAAGCCTTAAGTGGGAGATGCAAAAAGACTCCAGAATAAGAGAAGATATAAGTTAAAATGATCATTTAAAAAGTTTGACCTAGGACTTCAAATGTAATTTCAAAGCAATTTACCTGTCACAAAGACATCTATTGCTCTTTTTCAAAGGAACGCCTGCAGATCCACACGTATTTGCATGATAGCTAGCTCTATCCATTTGCATTGGTTTCAATTTAGTCATAGTTTTGTAGACTCTACTAAAGAGGCTGTTTGCATTGTATTACTTTTTCCATCAAATTAGTTTCAGAATAAAATCACAGGTGGCATTTTGATTTTGTCCCTGCTTTGTAATTTTCATCACAGACCTCAGACTTGAACCAAGAGATTACTCTACTTGGCCAGACATCAGCATGCTCAGTCTCGCTGGCAGGGTGCCAGGAGTGTGATTATCACAGAAGATCAAATAAAGCAGGATTATTTTTTTTTTCTTTAAGCAGTTCATCCCATTCATTTTGCTCTTTTCATGTCTTTTCCTTACAAAGGCANTTTTTTTAAATGCACAGGAAGAGAGACCTGTGAAAAATCTTAATTTTTTTCATCCATTTAATGGGAAAAAAACCTAAACAAAGAAACCAGTTCCTTGGAAATCTGTTGTATCCATAAAAAATATCAATAGAGAAATAGGTAATAGCTTTTTCTGAGGACTGTTAAGAGCACTAGGCAGCTAAGGTGTCTGTGATCATAGTGTTTCTAAATTGTGTTATTTCTTTTATTTCAATAAAAATTGTTTCAACCCTGTGCTTCAAAATAACAGATTCAATTAAATTAAATTATTTTTAGATTATGTTATTAGAAATCTTTAAAACTTAATTTTTTATTATTCATTTATTTATGGTTTCAAACTGTCCAATTCTGTCTTAGCTAAACATTGGAAATTGTTTCAGCTTATTGTTGATTTAGCTTTAATTTCATATGACAAACTATCAGATATGTTAAAGCTTACCCTCAGAACTGGAATTCTCTGCTTCAGTAAAATGTGATGAATTTTAATGGTGGTCTTATAACTTTGAAACATTTATTGTAATTTTTGCTGAATCTTTTCATATATTCCTGTTGAGTCTCACTTTTTTGCATATGGGGTCCGCAGGGAAGTACTGTCTCTCCCCTTTATTAAAATCACGGCTGAGCCTTTCATCTCATGTCATTACATCTTACCTCTAATTCACATATAAAATACACTTGCAATTCCACTATGACTGTCTCCTGAGGCATAAAGTAGCTCTGCCTTGGCACATCTTTATTTAATCAGGGTTTGGACATTATCTGGGAAAGATGTGTTTTTTCTTTCCAGTTGCTCTGCATATTTGAAAGCTACAAAACTTGATAGTTGATTTTAAAATGCACTGATCTAAGAAAACATGGCATTAACTATTGCTATATTATGTTTAGATGAATATGTTAAGCTCTGTGTTTTCAGTTAAATCACTGAAGTGTTTTAAAGTTACCGGTTATTACATTGTCAAAAAAAACATAGAACTACAAATCCCACATGCAGAAAAAGACTTTAATAATTTAAGTTGTGAATTATTTTTTAAATTTTTTTTACATCAACAGAAGTGAGTGCAAGCTTTCAGATTTGTGGTCTGTTAATAAAGACAGTAGGGGCATTCCTCATGGATTTGATTGAGCTTGGGATAGGATCCTTTAGCAGGGACTACTGTGGAAGTGACCTCCATTTGAACTGGAGCAGGTGCCAGATGCGTGGGATCTGGTCAATCTTTGAGTGTTACAGAGATATCTGGGAAAAAAAAAGCTTTGTAAAACCATGGAATGACAAATTTTGAACACTCCCAATAGATTAGTAAGAGATTTTTGTAAGAGAATTCTTTGTAGACAGTGGGGGGGATGGGGAGGGAGGGAATGTGTGAGGAGAAAACACCTTTTGAATCCAGATTTTTGAGAAATTTCAGTAGAAGCTTGTGACCTTCTGTGGTCTACAGGTACTGTCTCATAGTACTTGAGTAAAGACTGGTATTGCACTAGAAAGCCTGATGTATTTCCATCATTTTCAAATGATAAAAGATTGCTATTCTGATACTTTTTTTATTATTATTTTTAAAACTGTGAAGTGCATTGTTTCTCCAGGAAGCAGGTTTCTTCTAGGAGATGCAGATATATAACAAAGCATAAGATATATAAAAATACACAGTGAAATGTAAATTTGAGAAATATGTTTTGCTAGTGTAAATTTACAAAACTAACCACAAAACAACTCTCTCTGATAATCATAGAAGCTTACTGAAATCCTGAAGAGAACTAGCCTAGGATTTGACCGCTTCCAGGGTAGACAAGAATATTTTAAATTTCTTCTTCCCTAATACTTCTTGGCTACTTAATGAAACACTACAGGAAATATATTCACTATCCTAGCTTATTTGCCTCTTTCAACAGGAGACAGTTAACATTCATAATGAACCTTTCATAAATTCAAACTGTTTTTTTGACTGCCCCCAACATTATAAGGTGTAAGCAACCATTCTTGGAATCTGAGAACTCTTACATCAGAGCTTTTCTCAAGTTCAGTAACATAAGTAACTACATTGTCTGATGTGATTATTAAAAATCACTGTTAAATTTTCAGTACTCGGGACTCTGTGCTCTGGCTAGTGAAAACAAGATTTATAGTTTCCCTGTCAGCTTCTTGTCAAACTACCAAGTTCATTGTCTGAATTTTTAGTTTATATGTGTGATTGATACATTTTTCACAAGAAATTCTGTATTCCTCTGGTTTCCCTGCAACCTGTGAACAAGGTACCTTGAAAAAACAGTTCCTAGCACTGAGAGATCTTCATTTGCTGCTTCGTAAAGAAAAGCAGTGTCTTGCGTAATGCAATGTGTACTTACTCATGTTTCTATACTTTTTAAATGCCTGAATGAATTTTCAACCAAATATCCAAATAAATCTGTCTGTGATCTGAATAATGGATTGCATGGTTCAGGTGAAGAATTTAGCTAGTTTTACAGTTGTTCAGGTTTTTCTGAGAATAATATTTAAAAATGAAATGTTCAGCCAAACCCAAGACATAGTTCAACTGTTGACTGTCTTTTGGCACAGGCTCAGAGGCAAAGAGCTCAAATTCTGTTTAAGCCCATGATTATGGAGCTTTAAAGTATGAGTGAAGACTCATTGAGGAGCTAAGGAAATTAAGTGACCAGTACTCCCTTGAAACTTCATAAAGAGTGGGGAATATAGATTTAAATTCCTTCAGTTGGAAGGTACTTGAGGATAGTTTTCACCTTTTCTGAGCTAGACAGAAACGTTTTTCCAACAACTGAATTCATATTTAAAAAGATGTCAGTTTTTTTGATGATAATTTTGGATTGTTTTAAAGTGATGCTCATAACTAATTTATGATGAGGTAGGAAGCATTTCAGAGCAACGAAACAGCAAAGCCTTGCTTGTAGGTCACAGGAAAACTAAGGCAAAGGATAGAAGCCAAAAAACCTCAAAACTTATGTAAAGCTACACCTTCTCAGGAACAGAGATTTAAGTCTCAGAGGAATGTTAACTTTAAAGATGGAAAGATATGATTTGACAGGGTCAAATTTTTAGCTACAGGTCCCCAAATTCCATGCAAATTCCAGTTACTCTTTCATTGAATCTGAGCCCAAATGAAGACAACCTTTCTCTATCTTTGATTAAAGACACACGAATAAATATGACTGGAAGTTTGTGGCTCTTCCAGTGATGTAGGAACACTCATAGAATCATGGAAAAAATCAGGTTAGAAGGCACATGGAGGTTTAGACTTTTTTGCTCAAAACAGTGCCATCTTCAGAGGCAAATCACATTGTACAGAGGTGTGTCCAGCTACATTCTGAATACCTCCAGGGATGGAAATTTCATAAGCTCTTTGGACCACTCTCAAGGTGAATCTTTATTTCTATTTAGAGCCAGCTGGAACTTTTTGTATTGCAATTTGTGACCTTTGCATTTTGTCTTTTCACTGTGCTGTTCTGAGGAGAGTCTGGCTCTCACTTCTGCAAAACTTTCTTTAAGGTAGGTGAGAACTGTAATTAGACCACTATCTTAGACTTCTTATGCTAAACCAGACTACCATCTCTAGCCTCTCCCAGTATCTTGTATGTTCCAGCCCCCTGAACATCTCAGAGGTTTTCTTCTGGGCTCTCTGATTTTTCTGTTTCTCTTGGAGTAAGTGACCCAAAACAAGATGCACTCTTTCACATGCAGAATCATGAATAAAAACTAGAGAGAAAACACATCTTGATCTACTAGTTATGCTCTGACTAAAGAATTCCAGGGTCAAGGGAACACTACCAGGTCAAATGCAACTTACCAACCAGGACCACAGATTCATCTTTGTCACGTTCTTAACTTTCCATCATATAACATCTGCCATAGAAAGGATCATGTTGGAGGAACTGTTCTGTTGACAAACAGTAGTGGCAAGAAATACCATGTTTTGGTGCAGATTCTCCAGTAATTTTGTTTCCGCAGGCTTTATGAAATGTCACTCTTGGCCATAAATTACATTTTTGTGATCCTAATTTAATATAATTGTGACAAATTCATCTGTAAGTGTTGTGTAGCAAGGGATGATGACTTTATGTATTCTTTCCAGTTGTAAGTACCACCAAGTTTGTAGATTGTGGTATTCAAGGTCAAATTCAGAGAGAGTAGATAAGCAGTTTAGGCCTTGCTGGTGTCAAGCACCATGTGGATGCATGTGTTTGTCATCCATATCCAATTAACTTGAAGCAGAGAGAAAATATTCTTTAATCTAGTTGTGAAAAAAAGAACAAAAAACCAGCCTAAGCTGAACACCACTCACATTTTGGCTAGTCCCTACAAAGAATGGGCTCTATTTAGACAGACTACATAAAATAAAAACTAAAAAAGAGAAAAACTGGCATCTGTGCTCCTGTAAAGACCATGCTTGTGTTCATGTCTACCTCTTCCCTCTCTCATACGTGCAATTTGCGTAGACTATGGTCTACCTTCTTGTAGACAGAAAGCGATGCTGAGACCATGTAATTTGACCAATATATATACTTATGCAAATGTATATGTATTCATAAGTATGCATGACATCATACAATTATCAATTAGTAACTCTTAAAACATATTGCCTCATGAGCCATATGACATATGCTTTAACTCTTAACTCTTAAGACATATTGCCTCTTGAGTCATTTTGCCTCATGAGCCATTCAGCTTCTTTGAAGTGCAGGATAATATGACATCCTTGCAAAATATTTTAAAAATATTTTCCACCAATTGATATTCCTGCACCCCAATATTCACTAATTAACACTAGAACATATTATGATACAATGTATTTGTTATCAAGGAAAATTTACAATGCTTTCATGGTATGATATTACCCTATATAATTTCCATTATGACTATGCAAACAGGATTACTTAATAACAGAAGAGATAATAATCTCTTGTTATCAGGAAATGGAAACTCTAGTAAATCTTGTATACTGTTTTCAGTTAATTTACCTACATAATAATCATGTAATTTATTGACTCATCAATCCCTGCTGATAAGAGTACATAGCTGATTTTTTTCTTATTTGGAATATTGTGATGCATACACAGATACATATGATATATACAGAACAATAAATTTGTTCTGTCTCTATCAGATATATGCCAGTTAATTTTTACAGTTTTGTCATTTACCCTCCTTTTTTACTTTGATTGACATTAGCACATTTTCAAGTTACTCAGATTGTTTCGCATTTGTTGGCTTTTGGGTGTGACCATAGGTTTTCCCTGTTGGTTTTTGGGGGTTGATTTGTTGTTGTTTTTGTGGGTATATTACGTGGTTTTTTTTTCAACTCCTCTCCTTGCTTGGGAGAGTGATAAAGGCTTGTAATGCCTAATAGTAGGACTGATGTGCCTGGAAAAAGAACATATACAAAAGGGGGGGTTGGAAATCCCAGCACGTGTCTTGCTTCCAGAGATTGTCACTGTGTACACTGAGATCTTAATAAATAAAAAGATTGCCAGCTATACTTCAATTCACAGCTTCTTTATTAGCCTTTAAAAAAGAAATAAATAAAGCATGATGCTTTATTTAATCGTCTGAATAGATGGAGACAAACCAAGAAGCACAGTCAGCTGCAAGAGACTTAATGAAGAAATCCTATTTTTAATCTAGCTGTAGAAGACACAACTCTTCTGCTTTGATGATGTGGCCTTTGTGATGAACCTGGCTGGAAAACCACATGTGCTGCACCGTCTCCCTAATTAAGTCATCAAAATGCACTGGAGCACACTGAGTGACTTGCGTAGACTAGTATAAGTAATTTTTGTTCCTCTATTGCTTGGTTAATAGAAAGTGGCACTGTTCTAGATTATGACTGATAGAGGTTAGATGCTACAGCTGCCATTATTGTGCCTGCAGGTAGGTGCCTTTATAAACCATTTCTGTGCATGTGTAAGAAGGTACACTTTGCTTTGTTTCCTTTTCGTTTCTCTTACTTTTCAAGGATGTAATCCCAGAGAGATTTCCTCCATTTTTTTTTCCTCTAGAAGCCTCTGCCTATGACTCTCTGCAGAATATATGGATATTCTATTTGTTTTGGATGCACTGACAGAACACTCACCAAAACTGATCTCAAAATTAAACTTTTGGGAAGACTGCCCTCTAAAATAAATTAAAATGTAAACAAGATGAAAAAATTTCAGCAATGACAATCAAGGTAATATAAAAAGTTTGCACAGATATGATGAGGAGAGAATTTCTGATATGGGCTTGACTAGCCACAGCTGAAGATTTTGTAAATGTTTAAACCAGATTCTTAAGTTTTTGTTGGTGAAATTATTGGTAAATAGTAATTTATTGGTTCATAAATAGACTTACTTGAATCTCTAAGCTTCTTAGAGACAACAATACACTGAATAATCAGCTCCTGATTATCTATCGTAGCCATTATAAACATATATTGAAAAATCATCCTAGTGTGTGTACCTCTGTGACACTCCAAAATTGATAGCAAGGTTACTTTACAGGCATTTGCATACAGTAATCTAAGAATACATTGCTTGAATTCTTCAATAAAGACCGTATTTCATATGGTTACTGGAGAAACTAGCATAAATACTATGCATATATTTGTAGATAATATAAGTAGAATTTTCACCTGAACTTGTTCTACCAATATTAAAAATAACAAGAATAAGTGTTTCTTTACATAAATCATCAGTTATCCTGAGAACAATCTTTGGTGCCAAAAGTAGAGCACAAAATGACATAGTGTGTCTATCGAATCTAATATTTATTTAGATGATGAATCTGTTAGAGCTTCAAAGCAATTTAATGTCTTTAACATCAATTATAAAACTAATTTCAGTCATATCAGTGAAAGACTGTAACAATTTACAAGGGTGTTTTCACACTTATGACTACTCAAGGGGTTACTGTAGGCATATCTATACTTGCTAATTTATTTTTTGGTGCTGTGAAATAGAGTGTCTAGAGATGCTTTATTAAATATTTTAATAAGTGTTGAACATATTTGCACAATTTCTGCTTTGACAAAGGGTGATTTATATGCACCTGTATCTGAATATGCAGAAAACATATCCTTTTGTCAGAGACTGCCACCTTATTTTGCACATCCTAAACAGGAAATTACTACCTTTTGTCTAATTTGAATTGTAAATCAAAGTGGAACTGGTGAAAGCAAACGAGTCTTATATTTTAAGCTTTTTTCTCAACCTTCACTGTCGAGTTAGATTGACAGAAACGTTATTCTAAGTATTTATACTATACTCACAATGGTGTTATGAGTACAGCAGTGTGTGTAAATAGTAGTTGCTGCATCTTCTTTATTCTGACTTTCTTTATAGCATCTTATAAATGTTTAGAAAAATATTATACTTTTCTCCATAGTTTAAAATTACCACCTCTTATTTTGATCCAGGGTTAAATGTAGATATGGCCCATATTCAGAGGATTTGTTATTTTATATTTGATAAATTAAACAGTATAAAGCTGCAGGTACCATGACTCTCAGTGACTTTCTATTTTTTGTTAATATGGCTTAAATGTTTTTCCTATATTAATTTAGTTTTTGTACACTATTATTCAAAATAACATGACACGTATTCTATGTATGCAACTGCTAGATCAGTCAACTCTCCTTCCTCTGTTGTATGTAAACAAAGAAACACCTAGCCTTTGCAAATGGTTTTTGCTCAAGGCATTGTTACAGGCTACCATGAAGATAAAAGACCCCTTAAAAGTGTTGCCAGGCACATCTGGTTAGCCATTTGCTGCTAACTTTCCATGTTTAGACATTCCTTTAATTACATCTTGGTTGTGATTTTTCTTTTTTCTTTGCCATTTTTTTTTTTAATTTATTTTATTCCTCAACACTCCTCATACCCCTAAGGGTAAAATTTAATGATATTATTTAGAAACTGTTTTTTAAATCAGATCATAAATGGCTGAGGTTTTAAGCCTACTTTATTTTGACACGCAGCTGAGGTGACCTCCAAGGTCAGACTTTTAATATACAAAAANNGAGGGGCCACCCAAGTGCAAATTTTTAATAAAAAAAAAAAAAAAAAAAAAAAAAAAGTAGTTAATGGTACGCAAGAAAAAGGATGGTTTGCGTTTTTTTTTCTTCCTTTCTCTCTCCTGTCTTTGCAAAACAGATCAGTTATGCCTTTCTGGATTTTATTCACCAGAGTGCTCCCTACTTACAGTAAGTTAAAACAACTTCCAGTTCAGTTTACATCCATCTGGCACTTAAATGTATAAGTATAAAATTAGAGATTCTATTCATTTACAATACCATTTCAGAGAACATGCTTTATTATATTCACTAACACTCACCTAAAAACATGGCAGCGAGCTAACATAGAACTGATAACTTACATTTTTGAAATTACTTAAGATCTAAGCATACCTTCCTTTATTTTCTAGGATGAGTTAATGCCTAAAATTTAGCACACACTTGGGCTTCTTTGCTGATTTGGCATGTAACAAATAAACAAGCATCACAATTTTGAAAGATGGGATACCCACAACCACTTTTACTCACTAGTTTTCACCATCTCCTTTTGCCATGTATCTTCAGTACATTTACTTATGAGTGGTAGCTGATAAACTGAATTTTGACTGACAATTAAACGACAACTAAGCATTGTGCTAATTAAGAATTGGATTTAGCAGGGAGATTAGAGTCTGTGGATGTTTACAACTACAACTTCCACTGAAGAAGACTGGGAAAGAGTTTACAGATATTCAAGGGTTGAATCACCTCTTGGTTGCCTAAATTTGGTTGCCTCCCTCATCTGCTGTCTCCTTACTTGTACACAGAACCATGAGCTTTACTGTCAACTTCAGGTTTACTTCAGCCACCTTTGCACAATAAAGCTAACTTCTGTTTTTAAATTTCAGCAATATGGTGGCCTGCTTCTGATGCAGGACTCATGAAGAGTTTCTGGTTTTGAATTGAAGCTATTGCAGGAGAGAAAGCTTATTCTGCATTGACTTTGTTTTTGCATTTGGGTTCAGCAAAGTAGTTCTACAATGCACAAAATTTAGAACCGAGAAGGGGACAATGATTACTGCCAACCTCCCTTGTTTATTTTCCATCCTTTAAAAAATACCTTTTTCAAAACTCTGTCCTTGAAAGAGCTCACTACATAGAGAGGTCAAAATGTTAACTTAAGTTCAGCATTTTCTGTCATTCACACAACTTACCTGAATTGAGCTCCCTGCTGTCATGGCTAGATTACTTCTGGTACTTCAGCTAGCTTATTTAAAGCTAGCCTGGGACCTTGACTTTACATTGTGGTCTGATGTTCTTTTACTGTCTGTCATCTTTATCTTGTAGTGCTGCTTTTCTTGTGAAACTTCATGGTGGTTTTATTGTAGACATTTTCAAAGTTATAATATAGCTTCTAAATGAAATTACCCTCTAATAATTTTTTTTTTTTTAATACAACATTATTAAGGTTTTTGCCTCCTGTGGTTTTTGAAAGGCTGTGCAGAGGGTTTTTTAGACATACAAGAAAAAAATTGTGCATGCTTTAGCAGGAAAGACTGAATCATCTAGTATTTCAAAGGTATTAAATACAATGAGAAAAAGGATGGTCTGAGGTCAGTGGTAGCTTATGAAGGTATTCAGTCAGTGTCAAGTCTGGCTTGGAGTTCTGGTTCGAAATATTTAACCTTTCTATTACTGCAGAAATTCCAATTAATCTATGTAACAGTCACCTTGCAAGAAATAAGTGAAATCCCTTGGTCAGCATTTGCAGAACAGTCCATTTTGCTAATTCTGAAAGACTGACAGAATGTTGATATTAGAAATAAACCAACCAGTCTATCCTTTTTCTTTTTTTTTTTAAAAAAAAAAGACTAAAGGCATGTCTATTATATATGGCTACATAATAACATGTTTAAAATCCATAAAAGCACATTTTTCCAGTTAGATCCATAGTAAAATTGCTCCATTCTAGGGTAATGGTATAAAATCCTTATTCTGATAGTTTACGACATAAGCATTCACGTAAATAACAAAGCATAAGCAATATCTTAGTATAACAGTGCCAAAGTAACGAATCCCATTAAAGAGCCATAGAGCACTTGCAGTCACAATTAAAACTTGCCAATGAAGTGACTTCTGTCAAAGTGAAGAGTTAGGTGACCTGGTCCATCTTCTACTGAAGCCTTTGTCTTACTTTCTATTTTAACCTTTAATATATCTATATTCAGTCTCATGAAGGTACACCCTGTTTCATTCCCCAGCTAGTAAAGACTGGTTTGCAGCCTTTTCTCCACAGAACTCATCATTCCTACCTCATGGATGTTTGTTTGCTCTATCTTTTTTTCTATAGAAATATTTATACTTTTTCAGCCTTTTATGTGAGTGAGTGAAACATGCAAAAGTAGTATAAAATTTTCATACTTCTGCAATTATTCTTTCATTTCTTCTTTTCCTGTTCAGTTCAGTTCAAACCATACAGCAATGTCCTTGATCAATCAGAAAGTTTATTTCAGTCTTCAGTGATGATAAAGCAATGAGCATGACTATATGATTGATAGTTCTGATTATTAGGACCTACCTTTTGACTAAATTAATCATTTGCATTGCAATTTTCCATGTTTCCAGGTGAACCAAATTCATGTTTAATGTAAGAGAAATGGTTCAAGGTGGGGTTTTTTGAGAAAAGGTCAGATAAAAGGACTCTCTTTTTACCCTTATTAGTACATGCTCAACATTTGCAGCAAGAACTTGAAACTGGCTTCTTCTTGCCAGCTCTTTGAAAACTTAACTAACATGTGGTCCAGTTGTATAAGACCATGGGATCTCATATTCAGCGGCTGATGTTAGATTTAACATATTAATGAAATTTGGAAAAAAACATCTTTCGATATCTTTAGATTGGAAAGGATGAGCAATACTTTCCCCATGATTGTTGCTCCTGAAGAATAGAAGTTGGACTTTGGTAAAGTCATCAGGAAGATTAACCAATGCTTTGTTCTCTTAGGATGTTGTCAAATAAATTACCAGATGGGAGCTGCTGAACAACAGAGCCAATCTGGTGAAAAGAATGTGGGGAAAAAAGGCTCAGAAGAATTTTGCATTATGGAATTGGGAAACTAAAGAGATTCTGCTATGGAATTTGACCTGATAAGGGGAAAAAAAACCAGAGTAGAACAAGGACAGAAAGAAGAGGAAGGAGAAGAAAGAGGGATTGGTGCAGAATGACTCTTACAGTAGGCACAGCAGTCCTAAGAGCCTGAAAACAAATGTGGGAAGCCTGGGCCTCATCCTTCACTACCTTGCACTTTTTTCTCTGTCAGATCATGTGCCTCCTTCCAACTACAAGGCAGAGAGAATGCTCTGTTTCCATTCATATAGGGGTGAATCCAGAGACCTACTAGGTGCTGTTTAGGAGTTACGAAGTACCCCTGGATCACATACTTTGATTCTGAGGCTGTGTCGTTCCTCACAATAAAAGGCAGAAAGAGCATTAGCCAAGGAAATACCACACAATAAATTATAATAAAAGAACACCAGAGCCATAAAATTATATATTAAGGTTATCAAGAATTCATCACCAGCGTTTAAGTTAATGAACATTTCTGAGTCAGTTGAGTACATTCATACTCATAGCCTGTTTGCTTCATAATATTGTCCTATTTAGTATAACATGAGATAGTGTTTCATGCTAGCAGCTCTATGTCCATACTGTCAAAACTCATTTTGCAGGCATGGTGCTGTAATATTCTGCATGCATACTAGAACTCTTTTTGCACATATGGTATTGTCATTTTTTAACATGATTTACCCTATCTGTTAGTGTGAATGTGTTCAGCTTAATAAATTCAGCCATTCTTCTGTCAGTTTTTTTAACCTCTTTCCTTCAGTAGTCTTGGAATCCATTGACCCTTTTTTTTGGATTTTGGAGAAATTTTTCTCTCCTTCCTAACAGAAGAGGAGAATTCAGAGAGCTGTGAGAATCGTATAAGAATTGGGCTATGAAGAGAGAGAGACCTATGTTATTACTGCTGAACATCTGTTGCCCATCAGTGCATGGCGTAGATCAGAATGAATGACAGTACATATTGGGGTTTGGGCATGTACAGCTAGGGGGCATGGAGGGCAGAGAAGGAAGGAAGAAAGGAAAAGAAATCCAGAAGGAGGTGGATCAGTTGGAGGAGAAATGAAGTCACTCCTGAAAGTGTTTCAGAGGGTATTTTGTAAAGATCTGGAATTATGGTGGGAGAATGTGAAAGAAGAGAGGGCTGTGCTTTGTTAGATTTACTGCTTAAGGAACAATTTCTTTTTCTATAATACCCCCAGGATTTGAGCGCATTGTGCTTCTGGACTGCAGCCAGGGTAATACTATGAAGAACTTCTGGGTTTATATTGCCTGTCTTGTTTACTCTGCAGCCACAGAGAACTGGAGTCCTTTTGTGCATCTGCCACAGGTTTCTTGAGTGTTGATGCAGAAGAGAAGAGTTGTCAAACAAACTACCAAGAGGTGGACACATAATTTCATGAGTTTCCTAATTTGACTCTCAGGACCATAATCTCTAGCAGCTCTGAGCATTTGCCATTAAAATAAAAATAAAAAACTTTTTTCACCACAGAAGAAGATTATTAAGGTGTGAAATATTCTTTTTTATAAAAATTATATTTTACCATCTCTCAGTTTATCTGTACAAAATTGCTCAAAACTCCCAGTATTATGGATGGTAGTCCCCGATTCTTTTCCATTTGTATAATGGGAAAAATATTACCTTACTTATATAGGGAGAATGATATATTTTCTAAGTATTAAATTCAGATACTTTGAGATTATAGTGTGCTGTGACAATGCCACAATTAATACAATAGAGAATTCCCTTACAGTTTTTTATGTTCTGGTATATCTGCTTATTCATAGGCCTGATTTTCTTTTGTGTGCGTATTTTCTGTTTACAAGATTTGGGGGAAAAAAATCACTAGTTTACCAACTACTAAGTTTCAGTACTATGCAGAACTCTGAATATAACAGTTCAGAAACAGCAGTCTAACAGCACTGCGATTTTTATCAACAAAAGTAAGAAATACCAAAATATTTGAAAAAAAAAAGAAAGAGTATACTTTAACAACATCTTGAAATAGGAAATCCTAGATTTTTTTATGCATGCTTTCCCTTACTGCATTTTCCTAATATAGCACAAAGTTGCCACACATTGTGCAAACCTATCAAATAGGCATATTTTTCATCCATCCAACTACCATTACAGATGCAGATATTTGAGCTGATTACTTGGACTCTAAATACTTTATACTCAGTAATGAGAGGCCATTCAGAGTATTGTTGATGTGTCATAGATGTATTTTGGGGGTTGCCCTCTGTTTTTGCAAGGAAAAATAGTATGGATTTACCTTTGGTCAGATGAATTCTGTCTTTCATGTCTGTTAATTCTCTTTTGACAGCTGGGCTTCCTGTAGACTAAACAGTGGATATGCTGTTGTTTATCTTGCACATGTTTGTCCTATAATTGTCCAAATCAGGGCTCAAGGCAAAATGTACTATGGTTGTCTTGTAGCCCAGATGTTTCTGTTTTCTTTCCAGGAAAACCAAAGGTCCTTGGTTCTTGCCTGAAGTATGGGTTCAGGCTGAGGATGCATCTAAATTAGTCCTGCTAATTTAGACATGGCGTAGAAGTCTTCATCAGAGGGCTTTTCCATTGTCAAGCTGAAAAGAGGACTAAGTATGATATATTACAGGAAAAGTACATTTCCCAACCTATTCTAACAGCAGCTCCAAATTATGCAGCTCTGGTGCTAAGAAGGGAAATATTTGGGGTTCACTGGTATTTTCAAAAGTAAGTGAGGCCATGGGAACACGGCATACATTTCATGGCATTGTTTGGACATTTTGCTGTCAGAAATGAGGAATTTTGAAAGCCTTCATGAAGTCTTCAGCGTTCTCACATGCTCTTGGAAAGGGCTCTAAAATGAGCCTGCTGAAAAGCTTGAAGCATGAGTCATAAGCTTTGGCAGCTGGGTCGGAGCATCTCTGATCTCAGAAAGGAAAAAAGAGGCAAAAAGGAAAAATTCCAGGCACAGTGCCTGAAAATGAACCAGTCTCAGGAATCACAAAAGCTCAACCATGTAAAGCCAAAGGAAATAGATTAGGGAGTAGTTATGAGGGCTTGAATTCATGCCAGTTTATGTTAAGTGGAGACACTTGAGGTAAGGCCCTGCTGCAGCCAGGGTTAAATAGTGCTGAATTTTTTCTTGACTATGTTTCCACGTTGACTGAAGAAGGACCCAGTAACGATAACTGGTGATTGTCTGATGTTAGATCAAATGTATTGAGCCATTTTTTTTTCCCATCTAGATACCAAAGAGCCTTAATAACAAATAATCCAGCTATACTCTCCAGGATAATAAGTGCATTCTCATTTTCTCTTGAGAAAGGAAACACGTATGCTATGTAAGAAATAGTACTAGCATCAGGAAGCAGCCTTGACATCACTTGGTCTAGTATGGATAGAGCAATTTTTTCCTTACTCCTCAAATCATCCAGCTTCTTCACTTATCAGGCTTTGTGGTTATTTCTCAATTGCCTTATTCTATTTTTATCCCATAATGTAGTGAGAAAGCAATTGATTAAATTGCAAACTATTTCTTTTTGCTACTACTCTTCTCCTCTTCTTGGGATTAAAAAAAAAAAATTATTTAATGGAACTACATAGGAACCACCAGAAAAAAAGTAATTTACTACTAGGCTTTGCCTTGAGTTGTAAATAAAACATTGGTTCACAGTTTTAAAGATGACAACAAAATAAAATATCACAGCTAGGCATTGTGACCAATGTTCAGCCCATGTACTGAAAGAGCTGTTCTACCATGTGAATAAACTTTACTATTACATACACAGAAGAAAAGAAGAAATTAAGGTTTTACACAGGATTATTTTTTTCTGATGTTGCCAAATTTTGAGTTCAACTTTATAATTTGCTCTTTAAATAAAATTTTTAAAAAACCAACAAATAAACTAGCACCACAAACCCATGTATAATATCCTAGTTTTGCATAAAGCCAACAAATTATTCAGTTCATTTAAGGTTGAAATTAACATCTGTTTTGAAAGTTACTTGGCATTTTATGTTACAAAATATCACAATAAAATAACAACTAAGCAATAACAAAAATGTGTAAAAAACCTCAATCTTAATCAGGTTAAAGGTTGCATACTTTGCTTCTACCAAAACAATAAGCTCTTCCCAAAGGTATGGTTCCATATATTTTAACAAAGTTTTACCCCTCATACTTGTCTCTGCATGAACTTCAGTCTCTGCATGAACTTCAGTTCTGCCAGCTTAACTATTTGTGCTGTTAGTAAACCAGATCAGTAACATGATTAGTTTACACAGCAGCCCTGCAACTGATTGCATCTGTATAACTAAGGTCATGGCTTTGGAAAGACAGGCTGGAGAGCAGGGTATGATGGCTCTTCTCAGAAGCAGTGTTGTTATAAGGAACAGTTCGAACATGGTGCATGTGAGGTACAAAGCTTGTTAGAGGGCAGGAAAACAGAACACTGCAGAAGTAAGAATTAACCTTTGCCATTAGACTATATGTGTTTGCAAATCTAATAATTTGGTAGGATTTTTTATTTTTGTGGTAGTTAGAAAAGCTAATCAGAATCTTCCATTTTCAAACAGTGTTTTAAATTCTGGTTTGTGCTGCAGTCTTTTTTTATCACACTGGTGTTTTAAGGTTGTAAAAATATACTTAAAAATAGGTATTGGCTATGCCTGGTCATATTGAGAATGTTGCTTCAGGGAAGGACTTCAAAAAAAGGTATGGAAAATGGATTTCATAATAATTAGAAGTAACATAACTAATTTACAGCTGTTTAATTGAACTAATTTAAATTTAGATTGAGAAAGAATACATTGGAAGTACTTAATTTTACATGCCACTTGAAATTCCAAATCAATCTATTCATTTCATAACCATGAAAGTAAACCCTCATATTAAAACTTTACAAGCATATCCTGATTCTCTAATTTGTTGGACACACAGATAACATTTGCATAATTTTACATACAGGTATTTTAGTCACACAGCATTGTTTCAGTTCTCGATACCTTGCTTTTTTGATCTTCCTCCTATGCTCCTAACCAAATTTGAAAATGTTTAGTCTTCTCAAAATTTCTTATGTGAATTATAAAAGGTCTATGATGTTTATAAAACTCAGAATGGCTTGCTGAAGTAAAATGGAGCTTAGATATGTAGTCTTTTCCTTACTTGTTTTTATAAATATTTGGTGTCATTTGGAATCTTAAAATATTCAAGGACTTACCGCTGGAATTATTGTGGGACAAACAGAGGACACAATTCTTTACAATTAATTGCTGCTCATAAATGGATCTTATCTTCTGATTAATGACTCAACATGTTGATGTTAGTGTTTTATTGCTCCTGCATTTTTACATACTCTGTGAATTATAGATGTAGTTATCACCCAACATTGCAAGCATAGTAAAAATATACATATGATTATTGCTCTGCTTTTGATACTGTTTATTACACAGACTTCTGCATGAATGATTTTATTTCTCTATTATTAAAAGCCTCTTTAATTTGCACATATGGGAGTTGTTGCCCCTGCATGGTTCAGGTGTAATCTCCATGTTAGAGCTGTAATTCAGTGTAGTTTGCTGAATCAGTTAGCATCCATTCCTAAGGCTAAATGCCAAATTACTGATTTCTGAAAATTATATTGCACAATTGAGTCAGCAAATTTTAAACTCCATTTGAGTAAGGGAGCAATGATCACAGTTTATATGCTGATAATGAAAAGAAGATGGGTGTTTTTTACTATACATTACCTGCAGTTTTTTATCTTTTAATTGCTATTTTTCTAAGGAATTTGAGTTTTGCTTTTGGGGTACTTAATGTTGCTTGTGCCAAGCTGTCATTAATGGAGCTGCATAAAATGGAATTATATGCAGCTGCAGAAAGTCCATTGAGCAATATCTTAACTTTTGTTATAGGCCAAGTGGATTTTGGAAGAGAAGAGGTTCTGTTCTGTGAAATAACTGTGTCCAAGTCTTTGACATAGCATGCATTGAAAGAAAGAGCAGGTTGCTTGTACTGTGGATCTCTGTTCTCTGAACTTAGCAGGGACAAAGAAAGTACTGGGGTTTACTAGTTAGGGGAGAGGAAAATTGCTAGATAAATAGCTGAGAGTGTTTGCTAAACATGTCTGTGAAATTAAAGAAATGCAATAACAGGGAGAAGAGAGAATAAGTGATAGAAGTCCTACAGATTGTATCCTGATAGCCATGTAGGAAAACATATGTTATGGTGCATCTACTCTAGACTGCTATATGATAAGATTAAATTTCCTTTTGCTGGGAATTTTGAATGTTAGGGGTTTTATCCTAATTCAAGGTCAATTTTGATAATATTTAACTACAATTATTTTTAATGCAGCTCACAAGCAGTTTACCAAAGAACCTTGGCAGATAAGGAGAAAGAGTAAGTGGTCTTATGTTCATGCTGTGAAATTAATAGGGTGAAGAACTACATCTTTCAGTTTACCTACTGTGGCCACTCTAATGTACAGTGTGGGGAAAGGATGATGGGATAGGCTCTTTTACCTGTTCCTCTTAATTCAAGGACTTAAAAGGAGATTTCAAGTGAAAGATGAATGTACTCAGAATTGAGGTTGTGTCTGTGAATGGAAAAGAAAACTTCTCTTATGCTTTTTCTGCCATGTTGTCAGATACTTGTACATTTGTTGCAAATTTTATTACAGTCAATTAAATGTCTTTTTTTTTTTTTAAAGTTAATCTTCAAACAACTATTTAGGATTCCATGTAGCTAAGTTTAATACGTATTATGCTGCTAGTATTTCTATTTCCTGTAGCAGCTTATAAACAGAGAAGATCTTCATATGAATATTGTGCTACATTATCTGTGCTCTTACTCTGTATGTGTGGTGGTTCAGACTCTATGTTTATGCCTGTACAATTAGGGGGCAGTGAAAGATTGCTAGCAAAGTCTGTATAAGAGATTAGCAAGAAAACAACCAAGTTAGGGGGGTATTCAGGTGTTCAAAGTTACTGGTGTGGATAAAGCACCAAGGAAAAATCATAAAATTGCTGAGATGAATAATTTTTGTTTCTCTCTACAAATGTGCAGCGTGTATATAAGATGCTACATTTGATTATTTGAAATGAACCTTCAGATGCAGGCTAGTTCAGCATTTTCTGGTTTTAACGACTTTTGGTTAGCAAGCAAAGGGGAGTATAATAAAGAAATGAGGAAAACATATAATGTATTTCACAAGTGACATCTAATACCTGTCCATATATAGAGAGACACACCTATGATAGCTAAGAACCTCAAGTGCTCAGTGGGGTGAAAACAAGCATTGTGTTTAATGCATTTTTGGAAGTATATAATATATTTACTAAAATTAAATAAGAAAATTAATACACCCAGATTCAAATGGAAGAGAGTTTTTTTTCTTTGTTTTGTTGGGTTTTGTGGTTTGTTTGGGGGTTCTTGGGGGAGGGTGTGTGTGATGTGTGTGTAATGATTTTATTTTTTTTAAGTCATTTCACTAAGCAGGAAGGGTTTGTGTCACCCTGGTCCAAGGATTATTTATATTGGTGGACTGGCACAGCACATAGTGTTAGTATTAGAGGTAACATATGGAGAACATAGGGTGGATCATACAGGTCTAGAGCTTTAATGATCTCAAAGGGAAAAAGAGAACACTGCAGCTATAAAGTACTCTTACTCCTGATTCCTCTTGCAAGAGAGAGTAAGGGAAAGGAGACCAAAAGAAAGTACAAAAGAAGGTAGTATCAAAGTAAAGTATCAAACTTTACACTCTCCCATGAAGCAATTTAATACATGCAGTATATCTAAGTTAATTAAATGGACTGCTTTATAAGGAAGAAAATGCCCCTGCTTAGTACTTAAGTGCTTGATTACAGGTAGCAATTATTGGCTGAGAAGCACGAGGTACCTTTATTTTAGTGTTGGAGTCAGTATCTGAGCAGGGCAATTGTAAAGATTATCTCTTTTTTTGTCCCATAGCACCTACTTTAAATAGGTATTAATAGAAAATTTCATCACAATCCAAGTGAAAGCCAGAGAGGAGAAAATCAATTTTGTAGTAGATTAATATTGTCAATTTATTATGATTAAAGTCTTGATCATATTACGTATAAGTATTTACATATACATGAATTTAGTTGTGAAATGATTCAAAATTGTTTTAATAACTACATACTGAAGCTGAAGCTAGTCACATCCTAAAGGTGTACAGATGGGATATGATTGGCATTGAGCGTAACTCTTCTTACGGCAGGGCATTAAGGGAGGGAAAAACAAGTATGATCTGCATTGACACAACACATGGCCCTTCATGGAGTAAGTGTTCTAGATCTTTAACGTAGTGACGGATTGCAGATTGTGCCAGTCATTTTTAGGCTCATTACTTCTGACAGAGATTTCCTTTTTATGTAACTGATGGATATAAAATGGTTTGGGTTTTCATGTGCAGGTTTGTTTGTTGTTTTGTGGGTTTTTTTGCCTGTTGGTTTTTTGTTTTGCTTGTTGGGTTGTTTTTTCTTTCTGTAATGGTTATGAGAAAATACATGCAATAGAACCTGCTTGTTTGCATTTGAGGGTTATGTTTCTTATATATCACTGCATGAGCAATACAAATCATCTTTCTGCCCAGAAGTTACCTATTTAAGCTGTTGGTTTTGTTGTAGAAGGCATTGGGAAAACAGTGTAGAACAATATATGATGACGATTAAAAGTTCCGTGCAAAAGAATGAAAAAAAGGGGAAGGGAAGAAGCTGAAACATAAAGCCAGAATTCTAGCCTCCAAGCAGAGGAAAGTCAGTCAAGAAACATCAGGTAGAAATAAAAGGTTGCTCTTGAGAGAGAAGAGAGGTCACACGTGTCTGGGTTGCTCAAGATCTTTATTAATACTGAAAAACGGGGTGTGTATGAATAGACAGAATTTACTGATGACACCAAGTTTTCAAGGTAATAAAAACAAAGGCTGATTGTGATGAACTGAAGAAAGATATTACCATATTAAGTGACTACCGTAAAAAAGCAGATGAAATGCATTGGAAATAAACAATTCTAACTTTACATATGTAATAATGGATTGCTAGCTGACTATTATCACATGGAAATGAGATCTGGGACTTAGGATTCATAGTTCTGTGAAAACATCAGTTCAGTTCTCAGTAACAGTCAAGAAAAAAGGCAAATCAGACCTTAAGTATTATTAGGAAAAATATATAGAATAAGGCAAATAACATTAACATGCACATATAAAATTCTCTAGTGTACTAATGTTTTGAATGTTGTCTGAAGTTGGTTCTTGTCGTGCCATTTATAAAGCATGTGGTGGAAAAACCCTGGAGAAAAACAGTATCACAGAACAGAAAGATTGACCCATCAGATTAGGACTCTTCAGCTTCTTGAGAGATGGGTAAAGGTAGCCAAAATGGAGATTTAGAAACCATGATTGTAAAGGAGGAACAGAGTTTGGAATGATTGTCCACTAGCTTTTCAGATTCAAGAACTGGAAACATTCAGTAATATTTACAGGAGAAAAAAATGTGGAAAAAATAACAAAAAACAGCAATCAAAAAAGTCAGCTTACATTTTATCAGCCTGGGGGACTCTTTACTACAAGATTTCATGTCAAAAATTGACTGGAAAAATTAATGGAAGAAAAAGTGCTATTCCATACTTTTATAACTGCAAGTCCACAACCTAATAATTGCTGGATATAGGGGAAGTTTGTTAAGGAAGGAACACTGTACCTTTGCCCAATAATGCAGTCTCTGACTGCATTGATGGCTATTGGAGGTAGGAGCCAGATAGACCTTGGCAGAGCTGTTCACATGTAAAATAGATTTTAGACAAGACCTATATAAAATCACCTCCCTATTTATTTATTACAGCTATTTCTTTCACCAGCTACACAACTGAATACAAAGTTCTGGGCTTAGACTTTAAAGAGCACCAGTTTTATGATAATAATGAATTTTGGTTTTCTGATACTCACAAGTAATATATGTATAATTTGTCAAAGATTATGTATTTACAGTGATATCTCTAAAAAACAGGTTGTCCAAATTGCGAAGTCTACCTTTGCTGGTAGCTAACTGATAACTGATTTTTTCCCCTTTTTTCTCTACCAAACTGAATATGTAGAAAAACAAAATTAATTAAAACAATTATTAAAAGCTACATGCTTAAATGTTAGCTCTTATCATAACCAGGACACCAAAATAATTTTATAGGTCTTCAGAAGCACAGCCTTACTGAATATTTCAGAAAGCTGAGGCTTGCTCATGGAGTTATAAAAGTTTAACCTTTCCAGGGCAGACTTTACAGATTCCTTTGAATTTTCCCTTCCTTGTGTTCATATCACCCATTTCCATACTAATTCTGTTTTGCATTATATTAACACATGCATTTGCATTTGATTCTGTTCAACTGAATTCAATAGACATTTCACTTTTGACTTCAGTTGAAGCAGAAATGAGCCACAAGCAACAAATACAACAATAACTGCTTTTCAGCTTGGGAATCAACTATTTCCTTCATCTACTTCATGAGCTGTAATTGCTAATGTGGGACCTGAAGGTCTGTAGTTTGCAACTTAATATTAAATGTTCTGAGCTTGTAAAGACTGCTAAGAACAGAATAATAAAACCATTATAAAACCAGCATGTTTAGTTCACATTTATATTTCTCCATGCCCAAAACTTAGAATCAAAAAAGCCCAGTTTTTTGGTTAATCTCTCCATACCACCACCACTGTTTTGTAATGTGCTGAATTCGTTATAAGCAAAACTTATTTTGTTGATTTTAAGCAATAAGTTTTTAGATGCACCATGAATGTGCATTTACAGTGTATTTAACCAATTGATATGTAAATATTTGTGTCAGAGTGTAGTATAGTTTTTATGGGATAAAAAACAGTGAGGTTGGAGCACACGAACTAAAAAGTTGTTCATGAGATCACAGGATAACAGAAATCTTTTTGGTTTTCTTCACATTGCATGTACTAAGACAAGCAGGAAAATACGAACAATAGCACAAATAGTCTTTATAACTCATGTATAGAGTTTATGACAGCTGAAAGATACATAGTAAAAGCTCTTTTCACATCAAAGGAGTACATTCTAGTTGTACAAGACTAGACTGTTGTGGCAAGGCTGCATAGTACAGCCCAGTAGTAGCATCAGCTGCCTTTGTTTGCCACTCACTGCAGTTGGTTGGGATGTACCTGAACAGGCCTTCGCATGATGTTTTATACAATACAGTATATATTCTCTCATGTAGCTATTTCACAGTTTTAATGAAGATATTAGTGTACATCTTTTAATATTACTCTGTTCTTAGAAGATACTTGAGTGGTGAATACTCACGGGGTGAGCTGAAGCCACAATGGCGGTTCTGTGGGTTGTTCTTGGCCAGATAAGATGCTCAAGCTAGTAGCCGAAGTGCTTGCAGGGAAGTTGGGCAGACAGTGGAGTGCTCGCATGGCTTGGGGGTATCAACCTCTGTCTAGCAAATATTCTTCCGTGAAACAAACCCATGCTATCTTATCTGCACTGAGGAGTCTCCAGGAGTTGAACTGAACTGCATGGGCTTCTCAACTGGAGGCAGTCTGGGCATTTTTGGAAGTGTGGTTTCAGACACCAAGGAAACTTCAAAGTCAAGTAGAGAACCATCTTTATTTCTTCCACTCTTGGAAGAAAAGAAGATCAAATTTCCATGGTCTGAGTTTTATTTACCATACCAATGATGTCTAAAATTTTTATTGGGCAGATATCTTTGCCTGACTTTCGTATCTGAAAAGTACAACTGCACTGTATTTCCTGACAGGTGTGTTACAAAGATAAATACATAAAGCATTAGTGATATAGCTTAGGTACTGTGCTTATCCTGGGCTATGCTTGTGCTATATTACCCTGAGGTGGGTTCTTAGTGAAAGTCTGAGTAACAACTTCGTCAAGGCAAAGGTAAGCAAGTAGACATTGGCCTTATATGTCTGTAAGAAAATGAGTTTATAAACAAGGCAGAATTCTGTAAATCCACTTAAAAAGTTATCATTTGCTCACTGGTTTGCTGAGAAAACCTGAATTTATTTTTGTGTAATTTTTTTTACAATTGTTTCCTTGATAGACTTCCAGATACTGCATTTTACTTTTCAAAAATGTAGCCTGGAACTCAAGTTATTATTCACTCAAATTGTTTCTTCCACAAAAGCAAATTAACAAAAACCACTCAGAGTAACAGATAGATGAAGTAAAACTGATGTTTATATTTGAAAGATATATTTTCCTTCTAGTCATTAAATATCAGTGTGTCTTATATATATTTTTCACCTTTCTGTCATAGAATCAGTGAGAAAGGAATGCAAATCAATTTCAGTCTCAGAAAATAAGTTGTCAAGATTTCAGGAATTAGTTTATTATCATCTGCAATGTATTTTAGAAAGAACAGTGCTTGTGACCCACAGCTTCATGTTTTGTGTCTTTTTAAAAAAGGGTTATAGTGTCATTCAAAATGTCACATATTATTCAGGAGCAAGTTCTCAGCTGATGTTTATGAAAGGCAGTTTTAAAACATTTGGGCATTGTAGGATTTTGTGTGGCTTGTGTTTGATTTAGTTCTTTTGTTTACTTTTTTCCCTAGGTTTTGTATTATAGAAAAAGACTTACAAAATGCCATATTACATAGTTATTCATTACACTAGTATCAGAGCTTAATATAATGTAATAATTGCCGGAGTGTTGTAATACAACATCTTCTGAAGTTATTGCAACCTGTTGAGTGCTTAAATTTGTAAATTTAAGTAGGAATTTAGGATCCTTATTCATTTTAAAGGAGGCCACTCCACACTCTTACTGTTTTATTAGCGTATACTAGCACCAGGTTGGTGCTGGTCTCTTCTCACAGGTAATTAGCAATAGAATAAGAAGAAATGGCTTCAAGCTGCAACGGGGTAGGTTTAGACTGGACATTAGGAAAAAATTCCTCACAGAAAGAGTAGTCAGATACTGGAATAGAGTGCCCAGAGGGATGGTCAAGTCACCATCCCTGAATGTGTTTAAGAGTCATCTAGATGTGATGTTGACAGATATGTTGCAGGGGAAAAAATGTAGAGTGGAGTTGACAGTTGGACTCAATGATCCCAAGGATCTTTTCCAACCTGAATGATTCTATGATTCTACTATCTGCATCACAGTGTCAAGAGTGATATTCAGGACTGATAGGAAAATGCTGCCCTGCAAAATTGTTTAGTCCTTTACATATGAGTGGGAGTTTCAGAGTTTCTGAAAGTTAAAGCTCAGTTTAGGGTTCTACAAACTAGATAGCCTGAAATGGAGGTATGAAACACTTGTTACATCTGAAAATTTTGGCTTAATGGTAGTGTTAGAAATTATACATGTAAGGTTCTGATTATCCTGCTAAATTAAAGATTCTTATGGAAACATTGCTGTTCACTGAAACTTGGCATTTTGCACTGATGAACCAACCCCTAGCAGAGATCTTGGCCCAGTCCAGCCAGAAGCCCAGGCAGTCCCCAGGCACGGCTGAGCCAGAGAACAGTCCCTGCAGCTACCAGAGGAGGAGTGAAACAGTTTGCTTGTTTGGAAACAAAACAGTTTGGAAAGTAAAACAGTTTTCTTGTATATACAGTGGTTGTGCCATGTTGAAGGACATCAATGACATGTTTAATTTGCTCGTTACACAAGAACCATGACTCCTGTAAATGTTTTTATAATAATCTGATTCTTAATAGAAGAAATCTGAACCTTAGAAATATCTAAACTTCATCAAGAAATCAGATAGTACCATCACGCTAATGTTAGCTGCATAATCTCTTAAAGAACATACCAGACATAAGCACCAGCTCTGTGCTCATGTGCACCACAGATTTCTGGCAGTGTTTTCTCATCAAAGTCATTACCGTGGCAAGTTGTGAACCACTTACACATTTGCTAATCTCCATAGGTGCAAACTGCTCGTTCGTAATGCCTTAGATTTCTTATTAAAGACAGGATCTAACAGAGTTCTCTGTGTGTGTGTCGTCTGCCATGCTGTCAACAATGATATAACCAGGAAAAGACATCGCCCAGAAAAACTTTCACTGCCTTCTTAGGCATATTAGTTCTATAATAATAACTAGAGGCAGCAAAACTGTCAACCAGTGTTTACTTATGAAACTATTATTTCTTTTTCTTTTGGCATTGCTAAAAAAGAAAAGCTGCGTAGTTTTTTTTTTTAAAAATATAATTCAAATAAACACAGTAGATTTCAAATATATTTTATACAGTTCCACTATGATTCATTCTAACATGTCAATAGTGCTAATAACTTTGCATTTTGTTACATTTTGTTGTCTTTTATATTTTATATTACAGCAAGACATTAATAAATACAATTCATTGTTTGCATATCAAATATATAAATATATGTCATTTTAACATATAATACTGCATCTGATAAAAGTTTTCCTAGAGACCCTAAGGTAAAAGGCAATAGTTTTTATAGTTTCTGAACTCTTTTCTTGAAGTGATATTGCTGGAAAGACAAGAGAGGATATTTGGGATGTTCCCCTGGCCTTTGTACCCATTTGTGTGACCCTGAAGTCAGGGAAAATAAGTTGCCTTTAAAATGGTAAAACAAGGCTAAGAAGACAAATCTTTACTTTTGAATGGACTGAAATCAGAAAAGAGTGGGAAATTGGGTCTAAGTTATTCTATTAACTCGGTTGAAATTTTCCAGGGGTGAAATTGATGGATTAATTTTAAACAACAATAAAAATATTTATTTAGAAACTGTGTCATACTGAAGAAATGTTTCCCCTATTAGTGGCTAGTGTTACAGAACACTTTGTTGATGCATAGATAATCTCTCCCAGAGGAAGTATGAGTAAATGCTCATGGCTAAAGCACTTGGTGATGAGATGAGTATTCTTTTTTTTGGCATTTGTGTAGACTGCTTGTGCAGCTTAATTCAATTTATTTAATACTGCTATGTTATTTTCAGTTGTTCTGTAAAGTTAGATACTAATACCTCCTGAATCATAGGTTTATGTGAGAATAAGGATAGTAGCAGCTGAAAAAGTCAGATACTACAGTGATTATATGTTTCTGCTTGCCTAGAAAAGATCTTCAACATACCTTATATTAAGTTCAGCAAAGTGCTCAGTGGAAAACCAGGTTATAGAAGCGCAGTAACTAAATGACTGTTTATTGATGTTCTTCCTTATGCTTCTTTATAGTGACATTTAAACTTAATTTTCTTAGGGAAGAGAAATGGATCCATAAATTAGAAAAACTGTGACTGATAACTTTGACATACAGTGTAGTACAGAGAGTATAAGGATCAAAAGTCAGCCATATGCTGTAACTTCCAAGTCTATTACAAGTATTTATCTTTGGCCTGGAAAGAGTAAAAAGAAATTGATTTCACACTTATCAATTCACCACTTATTTTTCAGCTCAACAAAAAGCTTTTTAATGAGTGAAAGGAAACCAATTGAGAGCAGTTACCTCTCTAGCCTGTTTAGAGATTATCTAACTGTGGAAGCTAATTCAAGAAAAAGGATCTGGATCTTAAAAATTAGAGTGGTTTGCCTTCATGAATTAATATGACATCATAAATTTATTTCATAATAGCTACATATAATAATAGACTAAATTAAGCATGTTCTAAATGCAGGTTCAAAGTCTGCAAAATACGCAATTACAGCAAACCAACAAACCTGTAGACTTTAGGAGCTGTATCAGGATACTAGAGAAGAATCTAAATTAATGACTCCTGGGACTTGAAAGGAAGAGTAGTTATACTCACATAATGTTTAGAGTGAGAGATTGCACAAAGAAGTCTGTGGTGTCTTCTCAACACTTCAGGATCAATGTGTCGTTTTGGACAAGTATTGGAATTTCTGTGCATAAATTTTTCAGTCTTTGTAAGGGAGATAAAACACTCCCATTCATATGAACCACTCATAGACCTGTGAAATTTTATGATTATGACACTAAACTGAGACTAAATAGACTGAATTTTCCCCCAACAATGTATTCTTCAGAAGCTCAAGACTTTACTTTCAAAAACAATTATTGAGCAAAATTATTTTTCATTATAAGTAATGAACCGGTAAGATTTTCATCACGCTTCAATATTTGGGTGATTTTCATTCTCATTATAGAGTGTCTGCTGCAACCATTATTCAGATTTCTATTAGTCATCACACATAGTCTCTTTTCTATCTGGATAGAGATCTTATATTCTGTCTTGTTATAGGCCTGTCTATATATGCACCGTGTGCATATATGTGTAAATATAGGTATATAAATTAGGAGGTGGGTTTTTTGTTGGTTGGCTTGGTTTTTTTTAAAGACATGTATATATATGTTTTAAACTGTCTTCTGTGTTATTTAAGATGTTGAAGTGCATCCTAGCATGAAGGGTTCAGGAATATGGTAAAGGAAAGAAAAAGATGCTGTTTTAATCCGATGAGCATTAATGGTATGAATTGATGAAACAAATGTACAAGCAGATTGTGTAGTACCTGTGTCAGAATTATTGAGCTTGAAATTTGATCAAAGATGGGAATTACTGAAAGCTAGTGTTTTAGAAGTGGAAATTCTTCTTTGACAAGGCAAGAAAAGACTACAATAACCTTGACTTAGACGTGGAATCAGAATGATTAGAGTCAGTGCAAATTTCAGACCAACTCTCTGACAATAAATAAATGGAGGTGTCGAGTCTCATTTCGATCACCTTCAGTAATGACCTTGAATGCATGCAAATGTGAAATTTGCTCAATGGGGACTCTATGGCAACTCTGTGATTCAACTGTGAAATTATAGTAGCTTGTACTTAAACTGGAATTTCACACCTTCTGAACTAGCAATCTGACTTAAAAAACGAAGGAAAGAAACATTTTACAAAGACATGTTTCCATTGTTTATTTGAAATAATTTCTTTTTCCTCATACTAAACATGCTAAAATTCATTTTAACCCAGCTGGGAGGATCTCAGAGAAAGTGACTATAGTGGATTTTATTTGAAAGCTACGATCACTCTATTTTTAAAACATCTTTTGTTGTTGAAATATCTGACAGTTTTTGTAGATCCTGTATGAATAAGAACTTACTGAAACACAAAAAGTGTTTTGTTTTTTTAAATAGGAAAGAGCTTCAACACTCTGTATATGATACATTAAATAACAGAATTGCTAGACTCACTAAAATTGAGAATAAGAGATATATACTTGAATTCATAGGTGAGTCTGCCTTTTTTTTTTTTTTTTGATCTTGCTATAGAGAGAATGCTTACTAGAGCGAAATAGAGTATGCACCAATTGAAGAGTGGTGTAGTGCCAATCACACCCTTACCCAAGCGCTTACCAAAGTAATCAATTGAATATTGGCAATGTAGACAAACAGTGCTTTCATAGCGGGGGAATCTCAAATAGCATTGCATATTATGAAGCATTTTTTTCTGAAGCAGGATTTGGCAGTTTCTGGTTATATACATCCTCTGGAATTGCATCATGACAATGTTATTTCCTGTCTTGTCTGCCATCTGGAAAGAGCTGTTACATCCAAGCTCCACTAAGGACATTGTCTGGGTCCCACCCATTAAGGATTTGCACAAGTTAACTAAATTAATATGCACATGAAATTATGAATTATGAAAAACTTAACTGAGAAGTGAAATCTTTTTAATAGGATGCATATTTTTTATAAAATATTTAATTTTTAGATACTTAAACTGTGTCCAACAAATTAAGCTAAGTCATGTGAATGGCTTTCTTCCATATGGATAGTTGTTTCTGGTGAGTAATGTTTTGTGTATTTTCTGTGAACATATTTTCAAAATTCAGACACTTTTAATGTAATGAAAAACAGCAAAATAACAATTTATTTTTTCAGATTGTCTCAGTTTTTATGCCCTAAAAAAAGAATTATGTGAACACAGGCCTGTTTTCAGCTAGTCTTGTCTGGGCTCATTCTCTGGTAGGGTTACCTCTTAAATGGGAAAAAAAAAAGAAAAAATGTGTTTTTAATTTCTTCTTCAATATTCCAGAGCAATAGCATAATCTGCTCTTGAGCTTTTCTTATTGGACTTTTTTTCTGCAATGAGTTCACTATTCTTAAGCATTTGTTTACAGGTGCATTTTACATTAAGCGCCTGTCTCTACAGTTATGTAACATTCAATTTATCAAACTTAGTTTTCCATACCTTGTTCTGTGTGTTTGCTCTTCTTATTGAAGTCATGTCTGAAAAAGTAGCACCAGTTGGTGATTCAGTAGCAAAGAGATCATCAGCTATCACATCCAAATATACGTACTCGTAGAGGCAGCATTTGTTCTCTAAGCTGTATCTTGAATATAAAACAGAGGTCTCCACTGATATCCAGAGCTAATGCTAGTAGTCTTATCACTATCCCAAAAGACTTCACTACTATTAGGAGATTTCTTCTGTTCTAAAAAGCTGAAGCAAAAGCTAAATGTTGGCAGGGTGGCTATCTTTGATTCACCCATCATGGAAAAAAAAAATTCAATAGTAATATATGCTTCTACAAGGCATAAATTATGAAAAAAAAAAGGTAGCAAAATCCATCCTCTCTTTCTGTGATTAGAGATGAAAAATCTCTTATTTAGCTTCCTGAAAAAATTTCCAGATCATAATGCATTTAACAGTAATAGAAACATAAGCATTTCCATTTTACCAAAGCCTTTTAGAGTACACTTTATTTCAACAGATAGTATTTTAATTATTAGTTAAATATGTAATTATTATAGGGCAAATGTGTCATGTTTCAATGTAGTTATGTAGAATCCATAGGCCCCCATCTAGGAAGTGCCTTAGGCAGATGTTTATCTTTAAACTGATGAGGTCTGTTAACTTTGATTAAACTTATGCTCTAAGTGGTTTTCTGGATTGGGGCCACAGAATGTAATTGAGCTGGATTTTTATCTTTAATCCTTCACCCATTTGTTAAAATTTTTGATGAATTTTGTTCTTTTACACAGAATTATCTTTGTTTAATGCTACTGGTTTCCTAATGTAATTATCTACTAGGTTTCATTAATCATGTTTAAAGTATGTTCAGATACTCATGCATAATTTCTGCATGTTAATTTAACTTGATTACTGGGATTTATTTTTTGTCCTCAAATGTCACAGGATATAGGAATGTATGTATGTCTTGGTTAATAGAGTTACCTGATTCTCAAATTTTATCATGCAATCGTAGAATGGTTAGAGTTAGAAGGGATCTTAAATATCATTGAGTTCCAATCCCCCTGCCATGGACAGAGACACTTCCTACTAGACCAGGCTGCTCAAACCCCATCTGGCCTGGCCTTGGACACTTCCGTGGATGGGGCATCCACAGCTTCTCCGGGCAACCTTTTTCAGCATCTCACCACCTTCACAGTAAATAATTTCTTCCTAATACCTAATCTAAATCTCCCCACTTTAAGTTTAGAACCATGACCTCTCATCTTATCACTATACTAAAAACAGGCCCTTCCTGTCTTTCCTGTATGCCTTCTTTAGGTACTGGAAGGCTGCTATAAGGTCTCCCCAAACCTTCTTTTCTGCAGGCTGAACAGCCCCAGCTCTCTCAGCCTGTCTTCATAGGAGAGGTGCTCCAGCCCTCTGATCATCTTTGTGGCCCTCCTCTGGACCTGTTCCAACATGTCCATGACCTTCTCATGTCAGGGGCCACAGAGCTGGACCTGATACTCTATGTGGGGTCACACGAGAGCCAAGCAGATGGGCAGAATCATCTCCCTCAACCTGCTGGCCATACTTCTTTCAGTGCAGCCCAGAATATGGTTAGCTTTGTGCACTGCGAGTACTTATTATTGGCTCATGTTGAGCTTCTCATCAACCAACACCCTCAAGTTCTTCTCCTCGGGGCTGGTCTCCATCCATTTGTGCTTGGGATTTCCTGAACTGATGTGTAGGACCTTGCACTTGGTCATATTGAACTCCATAAGGTTTGCACTGGACAAGATCCCCCTGGATGGCATCCCTCCAGCATGTCAATGCACTGTACAGCTTGGTGTTGTTGGCAAGCTTGCTGAGAGTACACTCGGTCCTACTGTCTTTCTCACTCACAAAGATGTTAAGTGGTACTGGTCCCACTATTGGCCCCTGAGGAACACCACTCATCACTGATCTCCACTTTGACATCAAGTCACTGACCATAACTCTTTGAGTGCAGCCATCCAGCCAATTCCATTTCCGCAGGGCAGTCCATGTACACTTACATTTGTATAAGGCTTAGTATAGTGAATAGAGAATCACTTTTGGCAATGTTCTCAAGTGTAACGGCAGTGCATTTACTTCCCTCATAAGACAGGTCTACCAAAATCTGTATTTCTGGAAGTTTCTGAAGTAAATACAGATAGAGGCTGTTCACTTTTTACTGTGAACATCACTTTGCATCAGAATTTATTTCAGCAGTGATGTTAGTAAACCAATGAAAAGTAGATCAAACAGAAGCTGGCATTTGAAAATATCACCTATGAAAGGGTAAAGAATATATTATTTATGCATATAGCTGTTTTTGTAAGCACAAGAATTTGTTATTAAAGTGTATGACTTAATTTTCCCCTTGTTTGTTTTATAATAATTTGGTTTCGTTCAGATGGAATGTCAAAGTTTTCAGGCATGGGTTGCATAATGTGTATATATATATATATATATGCTTGTATAGTATCTATCATAGTGATTCTAATTAATGCGTATGATGACTGCCTTTATGGAAGTAATTATAATTGCATAATGAAACGGATACACTTTACCAGTCTTAGGAGACAAGAGCATGCTGACAACTACTGCTGCTTCAAATGCCTCATAATAGGCACTGATTGTTACCCAATAAGCTAATTAATTATTAAACATTTTAATTATTAATTGCTGCACAATATAAATTATTACAAATTTACTGTACCCATGGAATTGGTAACAACTGAAGATTTATTAACTAGTTTTGAGATAATGTACCTTGGAATATATTTTCATTATTTCATACATTTTTGTGTTGAAAATTTTCAGAATTTACTTTGAGAATATTTAAGCAATTTGTCAGATATGTCCTCTGTTGCTTTTTATCATATGATATAGTTCTACTGGTTTCTATCTACCTTTATTTTTTCTAAATCTTCATAAGTGTTTTTTTTTCTTTACCAATAGTTCACCCTATTATAGATTAATGTGATAACTGTATTTAATGATGAGTGATTACAAACATCTTCATCTTTCTAGAAGCTGCAAATACTCCTCCAAAGTTCCAAATAAAGAGCACTTTCAATGCTCTGTAAACATTCATTCATTAGATTCTGTATATTTCATGTGCAGTTAGAAACAAGAAGAGAGGTCAGCAAATTCCATCTTTAGGCTATGTGTTTCTTCATACCCAAAAACGTGCCAGTAGGAAAGCTGTTGATGGCCTAGTGCTCCATTGGTAAAGAAATATAAGGATATTGTGAAAGCATAGAACTCTGTGGATATGGTTCTGATAGTTTTGAATATTCACCATTCCTCTACTTGTCTTCAAAAGGCTCCTTTTTAACTTATTTCTTTTTCTAAGATGATTTAATGAGGAAGCTGTGCAGCATTATGGTAGATGACTGCTGCTTTGATGAAAGTGTATTAATTTAATAATTTTTTGTACTCTATTTTCAAACTTTTTGATTTGACCCATATTATGCTTGCCCATTTATGTATAAAATGTCAAAGTAGAAAAGACATGCTGTTGTTGCTTATAGCTCTCTTGAGTTATGACTACATCTGGGTGAATGGTTCATCCCATCAAATCTGAACCTAGCTAATAAAAACAAGATTGTGTTCAGCAAATGCTAGTGCCTTGGCACGTATCAGATTCAGACTTAACTCTGCTGAACCATTCGCCTCCTCTTAATCATTAATCAATCTAGTGACAGCTTAAACATATGAGCAACTTTTTTATGACACTTGTATCATAGCTTTTATAGCAGAGGTGAAATGTTTTAGTATGATGCTTCCCGGAAAATATGCTGTTCTGTATCTTCTGTTTTCCTTTCATTTTATGCATTTAAGGGTATATGGTCAACCCTGAGAAATAGGATGTTTAACTGTCAGTCCTCATAAGTCAATGTTAAAGACACTATATATTCAGTTTACTGCTAGATAATTTGCTGATGGAAGAAAGCTGTTGTTGGCTACGTGGCCAGAAACAAAAATGCCAGCAAACTCTATAATGAATAAAACCTAAAATATTGGGGCTTGTGTTGTTTTCTACTGGTTTATGGTGAGCATGTAAATGGATGATCAACGTTCCAGTTAAAGGTCACCACTGCTTTATTAATTTTTGGGGGGGAATATTAATTATATGAAGTTAGAATAGAGTCCAGTTGGTTGACAAATATATTTCACTTTGCAGAGCTAAAATATGGCATTCCTTTTTTAAAAAGTTAGTCCTTTTGCTTGCTGCTAGAAGTTTTCCACCTATGTGTGGGCACGTGTGTACACCTGTGTGTGTGTGAGAGAGAGAGAATATGGTGGTAAGCACAGCCTTTAATTGTAAGAACTTTCTCCAGTACCAATAGGGATGTGACCCCAGAGGGAAACATGCATGAGCAGGAACATTTGTTAGTTTTGTATTGAACTTACTATTGCTTTTCTAAATGTAAGATAAAATCAAAGAAACAGAAATAGGGAAAAACATATTTTTTACAGGGGAAGGAATATTTTTTTTTCTTTTAATAAAGATTATGTGAGTCGGATGATGTTTTTAATGGTAAAAATATATCGATTTTCAGCAGAGCATACAAAGCATTCAGGTTAGCTGTGAAATGGTGCAACCAGGAAGGTCTCCACATAAAACATTAATTGTATTTATAAACAAGATCATAACGTTCTCTCTTCTACATTTTAAACAGAGGAAAAAGAAACCTATCATTTGTATCTCTTTCATCCACAGAAGCTATCAAGTAGACTTAAATAAATACAGTCCTTGTATTGCAGAACAAAATTGCATGTCACATATAGCAAGTATAACAGTTAAAAAATGCTTGTCAAACAGTTTTATTGGTCTGCTTGTATATATAATATATATAACACTGTAACATAAATGTTTAGTTTTCATTTGTTCAGACTCATCTATACAGTTAATTTTTGAGTGTTACCCATGAGCGGCAATCTCAAATGCACACTCAAAAAAATCTACATGCTAAACCATATTATCAACTACTCTTCCTGAAATACTCATATAGAACTAATAGCTATTATGAAGGATAGAAATGTGACAGGTTGAAGGGAAATTAAACAATCTGTAGTGCCCATTTAATGTTCTTGGTGTATGATTATAGGCTGAATTTATTCCTTAGCTTTGAAGACAGCTGTTAATTTTTTAACAGTCTTTTCCAGTTTTCTTATTCCAAAAAATATCTGTGATTTAGAAAGATCATTGAAATTAGATTCACATGACACTGGTAAGGCAAAAAGGATGTTGTTATCCTGATTTATAAACAAAAATCTGAAATACAGAGACAATCAGATTAGAAGCAGAAACTTTCTATCTCCCACAGGTGACACCTTGGACCTACTTTTTGTAGCTTTTGAAGCATTCAGAGTGCAGATCTCATCATTTTCAGCTGCAGCTGCAAGTGCTTGGTGGTTCTGCAAACCAGGTGTTCCATAGCTGTGTGTTGATCTGCACATGAGCAATGGACACAGATCACTCACAAAATCTCAGCTTTAAATGGCTTGGCTGTCATCACATAAGACAGGGCTCTAGTCCTTTTCTTTTGGCAAGTTTAACCCCAGAACTGCTCTTGCTGCTCTTACTTATGCATCTTATTCATGCTTTGTAACCGCTGTAACAAGGGAAACTTACCTGACAGAAAACTGTCTCTGAATTCACAATGTTCAGATATATCTGTAAAGTGGACCCTTTGCAGAAAATGACTCAAGATTGTGTGAGCAGCTACTGCCTCCTAAGTATTGATTGTACTACTAAAGTCCAGTTCATGTGCTTGATTACAGCTGCAAAGACAAGCTGTAAATTCTAGTACTTCCTTAGTTCTGACACTTAGCTGTGCAGTGTCAAGTGTGGTGTTTGTGTCTTTGTATTTTCTAAACTTTAAGAATGAGATTTTAGCAGATTTTTGAAAAATGAGGAAGCATTGAATTTAAATCTGATTGTTTGATTATGGAGTTCTCAATCAAGAACTTGGCTAAGGAGAAAGCAGAACATGTCTTTATATGCTTCTTTATAAAGATGCAAGGTTCTAAGATAATGTATTTTCCTGTATCAAAAAGTTTAATGACTATACCTACATATCGTAATATGCTTTCTTTTTAGACCCAATGGTAATGTCAGTCAGTACAAAAATAGGTCTTGCTGTTTTAATTTCTTTTATAAAAACACTTCAAAACTAATTTTTCTTTAACATATTCGTACATACTTTTTTGTGATAAAAAGGCCTCTTCTTGGGGCCTTAGTGTGTTCTTTAGGTTTATCTATACTAGTACAAGAGTTTTAAATGTTTTAAATTTATTGGCAAGGAAGCAAAAAAGTCTCTTTGTAACCCTCATACTTTCAGGATGTGCTCATTAACAAGTCATAGACTTGGCATTGTGCTTATCATGCAGATACCAGGAAAAGAACAACCAAACCACAAAGTCGTTTCAGGAAATACAAAGATTTGCTGTGTGTCCTTGGTATGTTGGGTTCATGAGAGTATGCTGCATGTGCTCGTGGATATGTGCACTCACACCATCCCAAAATTTCCCATGTGAAATTGTTATCCATAAAGTTGGAAGATTTACTCACCCTACCAATGACTGATAAAATAACAGTACAGTAAGCCAGGCTGGTAAGCAATTAGCTACATGTCAGTCTTATTTACTACTCAGGTGCTGTATTAAGCTCTTGCTAATAGTACATGCAGCCTGCATCTCAATTTAAGCTATTTAATATGTGTACACACATAACCTGGAGAAAAGAAGGCTGAGGGGATACCTTATTAATGCCTATAAGTATCTGAAGGGTGGGTTGAAGGAGGATGGAGCTGAACTCTTCTCAGTGGTTCCCAGTGACAGGATGAGGGCAATGGGCACAAGCTGGAACATAGGAATATGAGGAAAAACTTCTCTATGGTGAGGGTGACAGAGCACTGGGATAGGCTGCCCAGGGAGGTTGTGGAGTCCCCTTCTCTGGAGACCTTCAAGACCCACCTGGATGCAGTCCTGAATAATATGCTCTAGGAAATCCTACTTTGTCAGGGGAGTTGGACTAGGTGTTGTGTAGAGGTCCCTTCCAACTCTGACAATTCTCTGATTCCATGATTCCATGACAGATAAAGTGTATGTATACCTGTTAGTGCAGATAGACAATGCCATTGGCCCTACTCATTGCTAAAAGGTGTTGTCAGAGCATCAAAGACTCTGCATTCTCAAGGTTGTCCATCTCATACAGGTACATCTGTAAAATACGAAAGCACTAATTTGAAGAAATTATTTTAATGTTTATTAAAATAAAATGTACATGTATGTACAAAGCTATGTCAATATTATAAAATTAATAACATTTCTTTCTTCAACAAAGGAGAAAAAGATGTTTATTCACAAAAGGAAATAGCATTCAGTGCTGCCAATAAGCTAAAAGTACTGAACTTCTGAGTTTAGCTCTGAGAGAACAGATTGTCTTTTTTCTATAATGTATACTGTTTTTATGCTTTGTCTAGGAAATGACCACTCCTGTGATGCTATTATTACTATTAGCATTTACTTTCATAGGATTTTGGTTAGAAAAAAGTGTGATATATTACTTATCCTCTTTTTTTTTCAGTTCACACTCACAAAAGGAGAAAAGAAGCAAAATGAAACACATTATGCAGGGTGTTGCCAAGGCAACAAGTACTTGAGCCCCCCAGGTGAAGTGTGACTGAAATGCGGATGATGCCATTGCACAGGGACACGTGGTCTACTACACCAAGGAAGTAGTCAGCTCTATTTATAAAAAACAAACAAACAACCACCACCATCCCCCCAAAAAAGCCCCAAAACCAAACCCACCCCTCCATTTTTAATACCTGTGACTATTAAGACAGTTCAATTTCCAACCAGTAGCACCATAGAAAGAACAATGAATTTCAGATTTACTAACAAATATCGTACTCATGATCACCTGTGGACAAATCAATTGAGTTTTAAGGTCTTTGAAGAAAGGGGGGAAGTTCCCATGATTTGTTTTGGCTTGGGAAAACCATTTAGGGACAAACACTGATACAAATGAGGGAAAAGGAACTGAGAATTCAGGAATCTGTGCAGACCTGCTTCAGTAATACTTTATGGAATCATTGTTAGAAACAGTATGGGCTGCCTGAGGGTTTCTTATCTAACCTGAAGCATGGTTGCATCAGAATTGGTCTTTGATTTTTTATTCTTTTTTTCTCTTCACTTGGAAACTGTAATAAAACTTACATTGATAGAAGTAAACAAAGCTGAAAATATCATGTACATGCAATATTGTCTATGCAAAGCTTTAAAAATCATGACATAGGCTGAGAAAAGGTGTCATATATTTTCCTTTTCAATGACTAGCATTCTTTGTGTTTGAACTTCTCAGTCTTTTCAGTCTCTTCAGTCCAATTACTAAATAAAGGTTGAGAGCTTCACGGGAATCATATGACTGCAGAACTGGAGTATTTGAAGCTATAATCAAATGCTGTGCAGTATCAACTAACTTCCTAACTTCATAGCAATGGGCCTTTTTTCTTCTTGCTCTTCGCTGAGATAGTTCTCAACTGGACCTTGTTCTGTCACAAGAGATCCAGGCATCGACGTTGCACAAAGCACGTGATAAGAAAAAGTGAGCAGTGAAATCAGTGTTTTGTCTATGGCACTTTCTAGTGGCTATGTAGATACTTGGTATAAGCAATAAGAGTTGCTCAAAAATTTAAAGTTGTGTCTTGTCAACATTATATGCCACTATTAGCTTTTCCTTTCTAGGAATATATACCTTTGTCATATACACTAGACTAGATAGAATTTAATTTTATATTATAAACCAATTTTACATTAGAAATCAAGTTGTTATTTTCAATTAGAATCACTTTGATTATTCTTTGGAAGACTTTGCACAATTCTTTGGATTTTTAAAATTATCATTGTCTCAAAGCTTGAAAACTTTCTACTGAACAGTTCTTAAAGAATCCCTTAAATGGAAGTTATTTAATTTACAAAACCCCTTTCTGGTAAGCTGAATGAGACAGCTTTGCAGAAAACCAAAGTGTCAAAATTCTGTCTCTTTCTTTCAAGCTCACATTAAGATACTAACTCTATAAGCATTTATGGGTTTCAGCTGTTCCATAAATTTGTTTATTTGCAGAGGAATAGCAAAACAGTCATAGACAAGGATTTTTTCTTAACTGCCATGGTCACAAGCCGAAATAATACATCTGAATTGCACATGTAGTCTGTTAGACTGTGATGTTCCGTTCCTCTGAATTATGAAACACTGGCCACAACAGAATTTTCCTTGTGTTGCATAGTAACTCTTCAATACATTCCTTCTGTGTAGCATACAAAAGAAAATAAGAACAAGAAAATTTGGTGTGTACAGTGTGCTTATTTCTAGCAAATCCAGGAACTCCTTAAATATATAAAATAGTCTCATTTTCTGGATACTCTCTACTCTCCCTCCCTGTCTAACCCAGTTGTCCACATAATATAAAGCCAGATTAAGTTGTTAGATGCATGAACTTCATCTCTGTGTGGGGCTTGAATAAGGCTGGGTGACACTGGGTGCACCAGTTTGGTGTCTTAAGAGTTGTGTTGTCCAGTGGTACACAGCTTTGGCTCTTGATGCTGCAAGCTGGAATGACATGACTTTCTGGTCAGCTGTTTTCCATTTCCTCTGACAGGCCAGTGAAAGTCTTTGGAAGGGAAGACTGCATGGGGTATGTACAGACTGTTCCTAAAAGAGTCGGCATCCCTCCACTTCCCCAACTCTTGAGCAATGAGGAAGGACAGAAATGTTGTGCGAAGAGGGCAACTCTGTAATTAAACTCTATTTCTACCCTTCGAAACTGCATAGACAAAGAGAGTAACTATCCTGCTTTCCTGCTCTGCTTTGTTCTTAGCTAGCACAAAGGGCATATGGATGCCTTGACACAAATCAGAGTTGATTGCAATAGTCAAGGAGATGCTTCTACTTCTCTTGAGACAAAGTTACTTAAAGAAGCAGTTTTCTCTAATGAAGTGCTTACCCAGCTTCATCATATATCTTAAAACTATGTTTTCTGTTTAGTTCACTATTGTATTAGTCTGCTAGTATTAAAAAATAGAATATATTTTCATGTTTCTTAATATTCATCTCTGGACTTTCTCCTAAGAAACAGAGAAAAACTGAGGTTTGCTTTACCTGATAGAATAACCCCAGCTGTGTGTGATACCTACAGAAACCTCAGCAGTAATATTTTTAATAGGTCTTTCACTAGCAATTAAAAACCAAAAGCCACTCACAACCAAATAAATAAATAAAAATAAAAGAAGCACAGGTGGCAGTAAGGCTTATTTCCACATTGGAGTAATTGATAATTTGTGGGATTTTTTTTTTTTTCTCCTCTGTGAAGTCTGCAAGACAGGCAATTCCTTAGCGTATTGCAGTAGCATGCAGTACAGATGTAAGGGAAAGCTAGGTGTCACTCAGTAAGGAATCCTATTGATATGATTGACACATAAAGCAAATTTTTTTGCCATTCTGATGTGTGCTTTCTTGCAGAGGGGTATCTCGGAGACAAACCATTGGAGTAAACCCGTTCTGTTGTCATTTGGTTAGAAGATTTTTATTTTAATGAAAGCGATCTGTCTTGTGTGCAAATACTAGCCTTTGCTGTTTAATATGCACAGAAATTCAATCAGATGCTTAATTACATCTTAACATGAGTTCCAAACAGCTGGCTAATTCCCTTGTTTCTGATTAAAGAGATTACAAAAATAAAATTTAACATTGCATTTACATACAGCTCTAAAAGGAAACACTTGCCCGTAAGTTTTAGTCATTTAGGAAATTCATGTCTGTTCAACGCTAGGGATCAAAGCTTTTAGCATGATGAATTGCAGAGTGACAAGAGATTTAAAAAATGAAGAAATAGCAAATGGAATTTGTCAAATGTTCTGCTTGTTGATTATGGCAGGCTTCAACTTGAAGGTGTGAGTCCATAGACATATGCAGGAAGTATTTTGTTTCATACTTCTTTGCGAAAACAGAGAAATTAAATTTGTTCACTACATCTTGCCTTCTCATGAACTCGGAAGATTATTTCTCAAACAGGATTGTTATGAGCCTATGCACTAATTTGTTGAAAGTTGATTTATTAACTGTCACAAAATAAGGTAGAATTTAATTTGTTTTGTCTAGTTTAATCTTTGAGTAGTTTATTTTACAATAATTTTTAATTGAATTTTTAATCAAAAGTGTATCTATTCTGATGTCAGAGAGTGTTTGACATTTACATATGTCTTCAGCAACAGCAGTGTAAAAATTCTCTGCCACAAAACCAGGTAAACTCCTTTTAGCTCTAATTCTTCTATCAATGCGTGCACCACAGGTGAAAACAACCAGAGTAACTGCTAAAAACGTAGCAGAAAATAGATACCTAAAGTTGTCATTTAGGCCTAATTGAGATTCATTCACAAACACTTTAAAAGAACTATTGTAATACATAGACAATTCATACAAAAAACTTTTAGTAAAAAATATGTCAGTTATGTAGAAATAGGAAATCAAGGGAGCTACAGAGTGATAAGCAGCTAAATGAACTGTATGCATGACTCACTGGTAATAACAGTTGTGAAGAAACACCTCCTTCTTTTGGCAATATCGACTGAGCATTTGGAAAGGGTCTGGGACTACTCACACTCAAGAAAATCAAATCGGACAAATTCATATCTCCTAAGAGAACTGGGGTATAAAATGAATGAAAGGCCATTAAAAAGATGCAGGTTTTTCTTATTCAAGGGCCTAGAGAGTGACAGATACCACATCCATATTTTACAGATGTCTGTGGTTGAAGCAAGGGGACTACTCATCTCCAAACCATATACTTCAGCCTAGTCTGTTAGCAGAAGGGAAGACCGGAGAAACCAAGACACATCTAAAACAGAAAAGTCTGTGTGAAAAAGGAAAGCTCTACCTTCTTGATCTGTTGATGTTTTACAAACACATTAATAAATGAACATATTAAGAAGATCATACTGACATTTGGTTTAGACTCTGCCGAGATTTTGAAGAGACCTCGTGCAACACTTTCCAAACATATTGAATAGTCATAGAATGCAAATTGTAAGGGTTGTGTTGTATCAAAAACTGAGTTAGATAAGGAAGATGAAAATTGAGAATAAATGATCAGATTTCACTGTCAGCCCCCTGTGTCTCTGCATCCCCAATAAACAAACAAACAAACAAACAAGAAAAATGGATATATCTACTTTAGAGCTTCTGAATTATCCCATGCAAGAACAATATACTGGGTCAGGCTAAAGGGGCAGCTTTGTTTTTTTTTACTGGCCAACGACTTAGGGAAGAAGAAATGTTATAAAATAGTATTTCCCCTCACATGCAGGTTGGGCAATCTCAGATGAAAGATTGTAGTGGATAATGGTGTTTAATAGTCCTTAAAGGCTTTTTCTTACATCAAGTGATCAAGCCACATTGGACTGCATTAATGTCAAGAGTCTACTTCTGTCTGACCAGGTTATTTTTGATATTTCACATGTGAAGGGTTTGGTATTAAATACTGGATTTACTTATTTGACATTATCTGACATGACATAGGATTTTGATTTAGCAGTGTGATGCAGCAGTATGTGTAGATCAAAAGTACACTGAACAGCATATAACAATTGCAATGCACAGCTGTATCCCAGAACAATGGATGCATGTCCACAGCCTCTGGAAAGGAGTACATGGGTTCAAACCAGCTCATGCCCTTTGGTCTCTTACGTTCTGCTTGTAAGTTGTTCACTTTTTGCAGTATGTGTTGGGCTGAGCCATGTATTAATCAGCATCTCACCTGTCTGGCTAGCTCAGGAAGACAGCTGATGTAGCTTAAAGGCCACCCTCTTGGCCCTTCTGTCTTGAGATAATTCCAGCTTTCGTGAACAGTCACTCCCCACATCCCATCATGAGCATAAAGCCCCTGCCTGTCTCCTCAACCTTCTTCCACTGCAGGGGTTCATTGATCAGTCACAGTTTAGACTTTTGATGTTCACAAGGTTTTGTGGCAATGAGGGCTGTAATTTAAGCATGCATTGTATGAAGAATAATTCTTTTTTGTTACTTATTAGGAAGTAAGTGTTGAAAGGCACTAATGTCAAGAATGTCATGGAGAAGATTATTTCAAAAGTAAAGGCATAGAATAAAATGGTCAAGCCTCACATTCAAAACTGTCTCAAGAGTCCTAGGCTACCTTGTCCCTCCCCATACAAATTCTGCTACATGTTTCTCATCAATTTTGTTACTCTTTCCTGCATTCTTTCTATATCTGCTATATACCTTCGATTGTATCTGGTATCCAAGATGTGGCTTTACTGTGGTTTTCTACTGTGGCTTAGTAACATCAAAGCACTGGACTCAGATGGAGCCCCAGCCACCTGCTGTAATTTGTTCCATTGACAGTGAGAACTGAGAGAGAAAAACCAAGAGGGGTCCCCAGTAAACTGTTCTGTGCAAAATCCCTGGCTGATTAATACAATGCTGTAAAAACAGTAAACTGTTGCTGTGCACATCTCACCATCCCTTGTTCTGCTTTGTGATGCTTACATGCATCACCTCATAACCTAGCTGAGACCATAGGCTTTTGTTTCAATTTCACTGTAACACAATCTTTTCCCTTGCAGCTCAGACCACTTAGTACCCTAAAGCTTAGTGCACTAGAAATACCAAAGGAAAGGGGAAGGTGGAAGGCTTTATTGCCTTTACGTAAACAAACAACAACAACAAAAAATAAAACAAACAAAAAGTGGTAGAGAAACTAACACAACCTGTTTAATAATGAGAGAAACCTACTCCAGGTAGCTATGAATTTATATGTTTATCATATTATCAATTAATCATCTACTTTCTAATCTAAAGAGATTATGGGTAATTAATCTTTTCCTGGAAAAAAAAATATTACATACCTTCTCAGTGATCAATAGAAATAGTGTGTAAGCTATTTAAAGATTTATACAATGGAATGGGGATTTAGAATTACTGGTGAGAGATCAGGCTGACAGTGTGCTCTCAGTTCCGGCTTGGAGCTGTGAAATGCTTCTTGAACTCTGCTGCTGGCCACCAAGGCATGTTCTTATGGGATTTCAGGATAGCATGAGCTCTCTAATTAAGTGAGAATGGGAAATAGAAAATACACTCCAGAGACTGAGACAGGGTGTGCAAGCCATATAATGTCTGCAAATGCTGAGAAGGTTAACAGATCTGTGGGACTTGGCTAATCACTTGCATTAGCCTCTTTACTGTTTGCATAAAGTCCTACTGTTTTTTTTGTCATATTAGATATACACCTGCATGCTACAGGAATCCAGTGATTCCCAGCTGAGCTCCAAACTTACCTTGGCTCATTCTGCTTACGTTGCTCTTGTGATTTTGTTTTTTGTTTGTTTTCTTTTTTTTTCATTGCTTTTACTCCTTTAACTGATTTATCCTCTTCCCTGTCTTCCCACACATACTATCTTAATTACTTTGTTGAGAGAACAGCTTGTGCAAGATCACTTGTACATTAGAAGTTCCATCTAAACATGAGGAGGAACTTCTTCACTTTGAGGGTAGCAGAGCACTGGAAGAGGCTGCCTAGAGAGGTGGTGGATTCTCTGTCTCTAGAGATGTTCAAAACCTACCTGGGCAACTTCCTGTGCAATCTGCTCTAGGAGGACCTGTGTGGGCAAGAGGGTTGATGATCTCCAGATGTCCCCTCCAAGTATTTGGGAGGTTTGGTATCACATTCTTAAGCTTTGGTTCATTTTGAACTTGTGCAAGATGAAGAGTGAGAAGTATTATCTTTATAAAATTCATGCAATATTTTAGACTAACTGTAGGAATTCATCAAAAAAAACTTAGTTTAACAGAAGTACAGTGTTTTTCAGTAAAATCAAACTGTTTTAATCTTGAATTGTTCTATTCCATAATAAAGCTCTTAATCAGACTGTGAAACTTGGTATTGCAGTAGAGGTCAAGAATTACTGGGTTCAGGTAGTAGTTGGACATCCCAATAGACCCAAGAATACTCGTTTTCAAAGTCTGAAAACAAGAGCATTTTTTATCTGACTTTTAGCTACTATGAAGAATCTTTATTAGGCATGAAGCATAATTTTTGCTTCATACTTGTGGTATATTTACTGGCAGTCTTCATTGGAAAATTATATTTAAATGGTGCTGATTTGTAGTAAAAGTGTTAACTGTGGTAGGACTCCAAGTTCATAATACAGAAGTTGTCTCCATTGTTTGTTAGGCTTTTTTTCTCAAATGTGTTTCCTAAGGCAAAGGTTTAATAATCAAAAAAATAGTGTTTCAGTAACTATATCCACTATGGAAGAAGGATTTCTAAATGTCTTTAAAGCTGCATTTCTTTCTCTCTTTCATTGCTGATTTAGAAAATCATAGAATTGTTTAGGTTGGGAAAGACCTTTAAGATCATCCAGTCCAACTGTAAAATGGAGCATTGTTGGTCTGTTCTGATACTAGGAATATCTTTTAGCACGTTCCTGTGTACACAAACTACCATAGTGGATGTTAATTGCTACTAGTACGCAACAGCGAACAGTAAGTATGTAGCTGCCATTTCTGTTGAAAACTATTTGGGGGAAAAATAATACCACTAAACATAGAGAGCCCTGAATGCTTAATTAACAGTCTTCAACTGCATGGCTTATATTAAAGCTGGACCTAAATATGCCATCAAAAGTTGCAGATAAAAATCATTCAAGTGGATTTTGTGAGGAAACACAACAGAACAAGTCAGGCCATAGCTGATCCTGCAGTGTAATTACGGTTGCAATAGCATTCGCATTATGAGTCCATATTTTGCACAATTCTTAGAATAAAAGTAAAAAAAAAAAAAGGCCCTGCTTTCATACTTACCCTAGCAGAAGTAGGGCAACATTATGCATATATAGGGCTCATTGTTGTTTTTTTTTAAAGTTCCACTAAAACTACATTGGGACATGTATTATATGCGAAAACATATATGTCTCAGGATCAGGTTGATAAAGGAGTAGGACAATTTCTTTGTCACACTGCTAACTAACTTACGTGCTTATATGTCCACTCTACTAGAATTCTCCTGTTAAAACACTTAATTTTCAGTCTTGCAGACTTTGTTTTTATAAATGAAACCACTTTCTAATTCTTAGTATTTCAGTGATGTGTTCTGCATTTTTAGTGTTTGCATGATGTAAAAAAATGATTTGTTTTAAAGAAGGAAGCATACTGGTGTCCTGCAAGTATCTGAGAATTGGTTAATTGAACTCATGAGTGTTTCCTCCAAACCAAGAAAATACCCCAAAAATCAATCAATGCCCCAAAACCAAGTCCAAAGACAGAAATGAAATAAAAATATTTGAATGTAATACATGAAATCCTAACTCCCATATAGGCAGCCCTGGAACTGACTTCGAAAGTTCCATAATGTTACCTAGCTTTAGCTCAAACTGACTCTGGGTGTGAACCTTCCCCAGAGGAAAATGAAGAGAAAACAAGGGTTTGAGCTGCAGGTACAAATGTGCTCACAAGTGTGAAATCTCTCTCAGTCAACGTGGATATGTTTGTGTGCCTGTGTTGAGATGACTAGCAATTATATAAAAAGCATTTCAATTAAAAAATCTCTTTCAGTTTTTAATAGTTTTTATAAAATGAAATTTACTTAGAAGCAAGCTTGCAGAGGCATGTAGTAATCAAATAGGTGAATAAGAAAGAACAAAACTATAATTCTTAATATTATCATTGTAAACCTATGAGAGGAGGTTGTATCTTCTTTTGTTTTCCTGGGGAAATAGTACTGAGTTTAGGGATCACTGTAACTGATTCTTTGTGACCTGTAAAGTTTTAGAGATCTGAAGTGGGACCTGAATATAGTAAAAAGTACAGGTAGACTACCTTTCAAAACTGTTTCACAGATAAGCGGAAACTATCCTGAAATTCAGATAACTTAGTTTAGAATAATTACATTGCTTGCATTTTCATTTTAGAATTACTGCAGTACTCCACAGATGCTGCATTGTGGCAGGACACGTTCCATTAGTTTAGAGACCTAGATATTTACTTAGTTTTCACAGCTACATAAAATTGAAAGGATGAAAATATATGACACACATTATACTTAATTGTGGAATTTAGCTTGAAATACAAACTGCTGCATTCATAATCTGTCTCTTCTGAAGGGCACTGTATAGGGCCCTGTCAGATAAGGGTTACGTGTAGAAGATACGGAGGCAATTCTGATGCAGCGTATCATCACATCTGAGAGTTGACAAGTAGCCAAGCAGGCTGGAATGCTGCCAGCCAGGCTATATTTTATTTCTGTATCATTTATACTGCTTGCTATGATACATGGTACTATCTTTTAATCTTGTTTCCTATATTTAAAAGAGTTCATTGAGGGGGAAGAAATCACAGTATTGCTGCTTTAGAGACTGTGTTTTATTATTACTATAGAATATAAATTTTAAAATGCATGAATTTGTAAAGGACTCTTCCCTCCTCCTGCCTCAAAAACACATACAGCACGCTCACTGAAAGACTTGAGGAGAACTGTAAAATCTTAAATCTGAATTAAGTCCTCATTGTAGTTTTGCAATTTTTGCTACAACCTTCACTGACGACTGGGGATCTGTTTATTTTCTCTCTCCTTCATTATGCTTGGACAATTTTGTTTCTAGCTCTTCCCTCAGTTAACAGGTTGAGTTACAGAATCTTCGGTATTTACCTACCTAATATTAAAGTTTTTATGCTTGCATAAGAATGTATGTTTTCCTGCAATCATTTCCATAATAACAAGTATCAATGTTACTAAATTGGCAATATGTATTTCGCGTGATAGCAGAGACAGGCATGAAATGGGAGTGGGTGAATCTGTTTACCCAGCGCAACCTAATCTACCTCCTAGTGATGACCCTTCTGTCTAGGAGGTCATGTAAACTCTTTTAGGTGATGTATACACTGATCCTTTGTGTGTGTGTGAATTTCAATGACATTTTACATTACGGCTAGAATAAATACCAGCAGCATGTTTTGCCAAGGGCTTAGTCAGCAGTCTTCAAAACTTCTAAAATTAAATTAGAAAGAGCAAGTAAAATGTCTTGATGTGCAAGAAAGAAATATATGAAAGATTCAGAAGAACTTAGAAGTGTTTATAGTAACACTTGGAGTACAGGTCTTTCAAGAGGACTGAAATAAATAACTCAGGACTGAAAAGAAACACAATTTTATAAAAAAAAACATTCTTCTTTGAAACTTTCTGACAAGAAAAGATGGAAAGGAGATAAGCATGTGTAGTTATATAAGAGAAGTATATTACATCTATCGATATAAAACCAATAATATATTTGTAATATAGGAAATGATGAAATATTTATCAAGCTAACAATTTCATTTAGAAATATCTCAAAACAGGCAACCTTTTATATGAAGGTTAAGATGTAAAATAACTACATTTAATACTCTGTGAGCGTTAAACATCTTTGAAATTGTATTCACTTTATAAATCTTCTGAAACAGGATATATGCCAAGAAGTGTAATAGGATGGATTCAGGTAGCAGAAAAAGCTAGGGAAAGTAACATTGCCAGATTTGGCACGTAGTGCATTTGACTAATGAATCACTTCCCTGTATTGGGTTCCTAGTCTAGAAGGCAAAGAAAATAAACACATCTAAGTCTGCCCTATCAGCTGAAGTTTGTGAAGCAGTTGACGGATGAGGGGTGTAAATGTTAAGTGCTATTACCACGATAAATAATCTTGTTGTGATATTTGAATTGTAAGGGAATCTAAGCCTTCTCTTAATGAAATCTACATGAAGAATATTACACTTTTACTACTGAAATAATTAGGACATGTTTAAGACTCATGGATCAGGAATAGTAGGGATCCATTGACACAATAGACAGCAATCAGATATTTACCACTTACCTTGCTCAAGACAGACTCAAAACTCAGTATCACAAAATACTATATAGGTACTAAGAAGTGTCATGTATTTGCATCTCTTGAACACTAATGTAGCCCCCAATCCAGCCTGGTAAACTATGTTCCCTTAGATTTCATATTCTTATAAATGCACCACACAGCTCATACCTTTATTAAAAGCATTCTACAGTTTTCAAAAACTGTAACTGAACACTTTTTATGGTACAAAATAGTAAAGTAGCAGGTTGTCTGTGCTTTTTGTCTTGTATATTGCTTGGTAATCATGTGCAGGAAGGATGCAAGAAGGCTTACAAAGGTTTATCTCCTTTAATCATGAGAAAAATGTCTTACGTGAAGCTTTTCCATCATGTTCAGAATTCTCTCTAGTTTTGCTTTCCAGCAGGGGCATTCAGTGTCACAAGTAGTTGATATAGTAATCAGACAGAAATGGCTTTTATCTTTATTTATTTTGTTTATTTTTGTTTGTCTTGGAGTCCACTCTTAAAGTATTCCCTAAACCTGACTTGAATAGTTATTATTTCCAGATTGTTAAAAACATGGTTATACTGCTTCCTAGTGGTAAATGAAAGAATATCTTGTTCTTTGGTGAAACT
>VZRU01017880.1:1016408-1030794 GCA_013398155.1 Pedionomus torquatus | reverse complement strand
CCCGTGGGGCCCCCGGGCCCCGCCGCGCCGCCGCCGCTGGCCTGGGCGGCAACCGGGCTGGGGGGGAGGAACCGGTGGCCGGGAGCCTGGCGGGGTGACACCTCGGGCTTTGCGCCTTCAGGGAAGGGAAACAGCGTCGACATGCGAAGATTGTAATGCGTGGGGGATTTATTCTTCTTTTTTCTTTTTTCTTTTTTTTTTTCTTATGTCACCGCTGACAATTTTCCTAAGAAAAAACAGGTGAAATATTTCAACTGATATCTGAAATGCTTAGCTCCAGCCTTCTTCTGCCATCTAGTGTTTATTTCGACTTCAGCAAAGTGATCATTGAAGTATATCTTTAGCACACAACCATTTAAAAATTAGAAAGGGATGAAGAACCAGTCTTTATCAGTGTGAAATATATTTTTTTAAAATGTTAAATTTTTGTTAAACAAAACCGGAGGGTGATTCAATACAAATGACATTTTTTGCATTCTAAGTAAAACTGCTCTAGCTGACAGCAAATTAACTGGTTGTCCTCGTCCTCGAGGCTAACATTTTTCACTGGTAGAGCTGTAAAAAAATTTATTACAGTCTCACAATTTTGGACTCTTCTTTGTTTAGTTAAGAGCAAATGTCTTTTAAGAGTGAATCCAGATGTTCTCTACAATGGAATATCTGTTACCATAAATAGTCACAGATCACTTTGGATAATTAGCTCTCAGATTATTTTTGGTTTTATTCCAAACTGTTTTGAATGTTTCACACATACATTTGTGCCGTGTTTGACTTCTGAATAAATAGTTGATCTTATAGGCTTTTAAAACTAGAGAATAATTGGTTCTATTTCAGATTCTGCAAGATGGCGTCTTCTTTATCAGATTACTTCTGCCTTGGTTTGGAGAGGACAATCACTTAACTGGAAGTTATAGTATAGCACAGTCTTCTCTGTTGATGGGACCCCTCTTACACTCTGAAACAAAACCCAGTTGTTTGGAGGGTGGGGGTGTTTGTTTACAAATTTGTGTTATAACCAGTACGAGAAAAAAAACTCAAATAAAAAAGTTTCAGAAATCTGAAGTATAGCAGCAAGATCTATGGACAGTGGAATACAATGCTCCCTCAGCAAGTTTGCAGACACCGCCAAGCTCAGTGGTGCTGTCGACACACTGGAGGGAAGGGGTGCCATCCATGGGGACCTGGACAGGCTTGAGAGGTGGGCTAGTGCAAATTGCATGAAATTCAACCAAGCTAAGTGCGGGGTCCCGCACCTGGGACATAGCAGTCCCAGGCACAGATACAGGTTGTGCGGATAATGGTTGGAAAGCAGCCCTGAGGAGAAAGACTTGGGAGCGCTCACTGATGAGAAACTCAACATGAGCTGGCAGTGTGCACTGGCAGCCCAGAAAACCAACCACATTCTGGGCTGCATCGAAAGAACTGTGATCAGCAGGTTGTGGGAAGTGATTCTGCCCCTCTACTCTGCACTTGTGAGACCCCATCTGGAGTCCTGTGTCCAGCTCTGGACATGGACCTGTGCAAACATCTCCAGCAGAGGGCCACAAAGATGATTGGAGGGCTGGAGCACCTCTCCTACAAAGACAGGTTGTGAGAGCTGGGGTTGTTCAGCCTGGAGAAGGCTCCTGGGAGACCTTATAGCAGCCTTCCAGTATCTGAAGGGAGCCTACAGGAGAGCTGGAGAGGGACTCTTTGTCAGGAAGTGTAGTGACAGGACAAGGGGTAATGGTTTCAAATTTAAAGAAGGGAGAATTAGATTAGATACTAGAAAGAAATTCTTTCCTGTGAGGGTGGTGAGACACTGGAACAGGTTGCCCAGAGAAGTTGTGGATGCCCCATCCCTGGAAGCGTTCAAGGCCAGGCTGGATTGGACTTTGAGCAGTCTGCTCTAGGAGGTTTGGAACTCGATAATCTTTGAGGTCCCTTCGAACTCTAAGCATTCTGTGATCTATGATCTTGAAGAGTAAGTTTGTATCATTTTGATATTTGTCTGAGGAAAAGGAAGAGGTGAAAAGAAGAGTGCAATAATACATTTGGCTGTGGCAAATCAAAGGGAAGGCATTGGCCATAACTGGGAGCCAGAATGTGTTCTATCTGGGAACCTAAGCTGTGCCATGACTTTCTAAATCTTGAACAGAAGACAATTTGCAGACTGACAATAAATCAAATGCAGGAATTCATAATGGAACCACTGATGAACACTAGACCACTAGGCTGGAAGTAGTGGGAATAGCTGGGAATCATATTATCCCAGACATACGGAGAGGCAGAGAAAATGATAGACAACTAAAGACGAAAATTTTAAAGGAAAGAAATAAAAGAAATACAAACCTACTAAAAGAAAATACACAAATTGCAACATTTTATGCTTAACAAGGATCAAATACATAAACAGTGAAATTCATTCTACACTATTTCACTTCAATGAGTTACACTAATTTGCAATTACTAGAATACCTTTTCTTTAAAGTTAAGTAGTCTCATTTCCTATTTTGGAATCTGAAATTCTGTCTTCATATGTTGCAATTCTATAAAAACATTTCTCAACACTTTTATAATGATACCTGCTTTTGTCTGTGATTTTGAAGAAGGGCAAGCAAATCCTCTTTGTCTACTTATCTTTTTAATTGTAACATTTTGAATGGTAATTTCATCTTTCTCACAGTTTTTTTTTTTTTTTGTGTCCAAGAGGACCACAAGTTTCCATCTTTTCTGTCCTTTGGAACATGTACTCCTTGTCCACAAAGAGCTTCTTCAGCTACAGCCCAAACAACACTAGAGCATCCTGCAGCTCTGCAGTAGTTCATCTCTGAACTCTAATCCACAGACTTCTAGTGTTTTTTTCAGCTTTCTGGAAAATATGATCCTGTCTGCTACTATTTATGTGTTGTATACATATGAAGTCAAAAAAAAGCCACTACTGCATTTTGCTTTGTCAGATGTGGCTTTTAACTTTAACAGCTAACTTTATATTTCTAGAATAGGATCTTTGCTGCTCATTGTACTATCAAATGTGAAATTTATTTATGTTATGAAACATTCCATGTTCAACCTTCTATTTTTATTTTCTGGTACAAAGAATGTTATGACCAAAGAAAAAAGTCTCCCATGTAGAAATGAAGGAGAGAATGCACATTTTTGGTGTGTTTACAGGTTATCTAAGAAGATTGCCTACTGCTAGTTCAGAAGGTCCTTTTCCCATAAATCAGGTCCTTATGAATGTATTCTTGCAGCCATCAAAGTAAACTGATTTTATCAGGGGTCAGCCATCCAAAAACATCTTGTACTTTATAATACAGAACCCAGCCTTGTCTTTATTCCTTTCACAGTAAATTGTCGGCATCCAGACATATCTGTATTCTTCACAGATAAACAGGATTATTGGTTCTAAGTCAAAAGCAACATACCTATTCAGAACTGTCAACTATGTGTACATTATTTATACAGTAGTAAAAACTCTGATGGATAAGTATGTTCAAATGTGTATTGAGATGGCACAACATAGATCTGTTATTTTTCTAGTCGGCTGCAGATAATTTTTACATTTCATGTGGAAATTTGCATCTCAAAAAGAAGAGATGATATGTTTGCCATGCTGCAATCTCAAACCCTTTGTGGTTGCATTTTTGCATATCCTATTGCTTTGTCATTTTGAGTCTAAATTTTTAATGTATGTATCTTGATAATTGTTCACATTCACTAAAAAATGAAATAAAAATGATTGCATAATTACCACTAATGGAGGGGAGGAAAAAGACACTGAAAAAAACTAATTTCAATTTCCATCTTACAATAGATTTAAAGAAGTTTTGATATCCATTTTAATAATGCCAAAATAAGACTTCTGTGCTCTTGTCCAGAGAAGGGGAACATTTTCACTGTGAGAGAGAGCAAGTGTCCTACACAAGAGCCTACTTCTATATCCTTTCTTCAGCATTGGGCTCTAGAGCAAACCACTCAGTGTGTTTAAACAAACATACAGTCCATATTTTGCAGGAGACTTAAATGTAACTCTAAAAGGGTACAAGATAAAAGAAGGAAGGGAATATTTTACCCTCAGTTCAGAATAACAGTGTTTTAACACGAAGAAGCAGACAAAAAGGGATCCATGCCAACAAATAAAACTTGTCTGGCCCAGATTTCTTTCTCCCTCCTCCAACACATACATCTTCCAGTGACTGGAGATGAAGCATATATACTTTGGTTTTTGCATATTTTCCCTGTCCTCATTGTCCCTTTAGTGCCTCTTGGAACAGATGACATTTGCAGGAATCCATTTATTTTATGTGCTACATAAGCCTTTCTGCCATAGTGCTTAGAACACTTAAAGAACAGTTTGAAAAGGGTCCTGTCATCAGCTTGTATCAGCTGATTCCCTCAAAATTAACAACTATTTTACCACTATAAACTGCTGGAGTAACCTCTTAGCAATAGTAACACTCATAAATATTGTTTCTTAAATGTCTGCACCTCAAATTCTGCTGATAATCCCAGAGATAGGGAAGAGCAGCAGCATAAAGTGGAGGATGTCCATGCTTATACAACATGAAAATGAACAAGAAAGGGCTGGGAGAGGAGAGCTGCCCAAGCAGAAGTGGCAGGCAAACACACCACTAAAGGATGTGACAGGAACAAAAAATGAGAATGAAAAAAAAAGAGAGTAAAAGATGATTATTTTTTCTTCTTATTCTTGGGCAGAAATGGCTCTTTGAGAAAGCAGAAATATGGCACCAGAAAAGATTGTTAAGAAAATTATATCATTACTTTGCCCTATTCTAGTCAGTAGTAAGTAGAACCTTATTTTACCTCAGCATGTTGGTATTAAAAGTTTGTAAATTCAAAGTGTAAATTATTTTATTGGTTTTCAATCCTTGCAATCATTTAATCATCATATTTAAAATGCAGTTGAGGTGTACAAGTTTACCTTGCATACTTTATGTACATATATGTCTGTATGTACTACAACCCATTAGACTGCAGCTGTGAAAGTGTTCCTGCTTAAAGCTTCACAGGCTCAGATGCCTCTTTGGCTGATTCAAACCACTTAAATATTAGTTCTAAGTTACAGTTACAAAACTGTATACTGTAAATAAACATAGCTGTGAATATACTGTTTTACTATTGGGAAAAAACATATTTTCTAAATCAATTGACCATCATTAGATTGTATTTTGCATTCTTGTTTTCCTGGAAATCCTATTGCCTTCTTCAATAAATGCATGAAGAGAAAATGTGCTACTCTTTATAAAAAACAAGTGTTCTCCCATTGTTAACAGCATTTTCTGAAATATTAGGTCTGCAGATGCATGGATCAGTCAGTAAAGGTAAAAAAGTATATTTTATGCTTCATTAAATATCATAGTTTGTTTGCTGATATTTCTTTTGATATTACTTGTTCTCTGAAACTCTTCCTCTGTCTACAAGCATTTCACAGATCAGTAATCGGAAATGAGATTTTGATGTTCAACCCTAACTCTGCTGCTAGACATTATATATTCTATGTGAAGGTCAGGTTACCAGTGACTCATAGTATTTACTTGGATATACAGCATATAGAATATTTCTATTTCTTCTGTTTGGGGGATGCACCATGCTCCTATCACCTGGCTGTTGTTACCTAAAGGACTAGTTTTCTTATTACTGAATTGAGATGTAATGTATTTAAAGGTGCTTCTCTGGTCAGAAACAATAAAAATAAGAAGGTTCTCTAAACTTTTGTCTGTTCACAGTCTTTTGGCAGGTGTGTCCTTGTATGTGATGTTGGTTTCAGTTACCGCAGAGTCCCCTGAAAGCTATTCCCCCTGCTCAGAAGGTGAGCGGGCAGCTCCTGGGTCTGCTACCTGCAGATTTACCACTTTTAAAGACTTAGAATTTCTATCCTTCAACTGAAAGTATTTCTTCATTAAAGATTCTAGGTGTAGTTTTAGGAAGAAAGTGAAGAATGAATCAAAATCTAATGTTTGTGCTAAGATAGGCAATTTGTTAATAGCAACACAGAAATTTGAAGTTTCACAAGAGGCAATTTTGAAATACAGCATATTCCTTTGGAATCTATATTCCACTGTCTTTTAGTAACTGCATGTAGGCTAGGATAATCCCATTGCTTTCACTGCATCTTGGCTGAGGCTGGTACAGTTTCAGGAAAAAAGTGGAAACTTGAAGGGTTGTCCCTTCTGCCAGCTGCTGTGCCACCCCCAAGGGCTGCCTGCCAGCTGAATTTAGGCAGGCGCCAGCAGTGATCTGGCATCGTCTGAGCACAGATGCAGCTAGCTTTCGTCTGTTCCAAAGACAAGGAGATGTGGAGTGTGAATAGTAGTTACCACCTGCAGAATTTTGTGCCGTTCATTAAAAAGTAGCATACATAACAATTAATAATAACAAGATGTTAACGTGTGTGAGTATCTTGGTCAGTTTTTCTTCTCTTTCACTTGTCGATGTGGCAGAATCACTCTTGTATATCATAGACAAGGAATTTATTTATAAACCCATGCAAGGGCAAAGTACAGAGATCAAAATTAAATCCAGAGAAATTTCCTGGCAAACTGAAGAAAATATTTGTATCTGGATTTTATGAAGCTGTTTCTAAAATACTGTGCTGGAACAAACAATTTATTTTAAATGTTTCTTTAAGTTGTGACTTTTTTCTGGAATGGAAAATTTCCTTATAAATTAAGCCCAGCAAATTCTGGAGTAAACCCAGTGGTAGTTTTCCCCCTGACTTACTTAGGGCTGGCTTTATGTACCAGCAAGTAGGTTGGTTCCCTTCACCTCCTCTCACTCTTGCACAGATGGCACTGAGAGAAAGCTCTGTTCTCTTCTCCATGTTGTTGATTATCATCAATCATAATGGGCTGGAGCGTATTAGTGGGTGAAGGTAATGGTAATTGTCAGGGAACTGGAAAGAGGGGTTTTACTTGATTTCCTTTCTTATTTCAGAGTCAAATTTTGTGCTTTGCTAAGTATTTTTAGCTGACTGCACACATTCCAACATCTGTAGATGTTCACAGCACTTCTCAGCTGATGACAGTATCTTGCATAACTCATTCTTTCCCTGAGTTGTGACTTTGCTCCTAAAAATTGCATAGGTGTCTTGTCTAAGTGATTAAAGCAACTTTTAAAGAACACTATTGATTTAAAGCGTTTAGAGATTTGGCTCACCCTTTAAAAGCTATCAATCTAAAACCGAAGTATATAGGTCTTGAAATAGAGGTACAATGTGAGATACATTTATTTTGAAAATGAAGATGGAGAATGTTAAACAGGAATTGGGGAGGTTGCCAAATCCAATTGGGAAGAACACTGTGGGAAAAAGGGAAGGATATTAAAAGGGAGAGAGGGAGGGAGGGACAGAAGGGGGCAGAGCAAAAGCTGTAAATTTTTCATCATGAGGGATCATTCTAGTAGAGCTGACTCAGGTCTTCTCAACGATGTAGGCAAAAATAAATTTTGCTCTCCCAGCTGCTGTGGAGTAGAGCTTTGACAGAGTGCTGGCTGAAGAGCAAGGATAATTTTTTTAGCTTGATGCTGGCCATGCCAATAGCCATTAGGTAGGCAAAAGGCATAACAATAGCACCCCCTCATATGGGTAGAAAGTTGAAAATGAGATATGCATCCTACCAGCAGTGTCTGCTTCCAACACTGGGCCCAACCTCTCCCTTTGACTAGCACCTGTACTAGTTTTCCAGGACTGTGGCATAGGCTAACAACTCAGCAGAGCTGTGACTCTTCTTGCCAAGGAGAAGGACAGCCTAGGCAAGCTTTTGCTATCCCTTTCAACATTTTTTTGATATGAGTGAATAAAATAAGTAATACCTTACATAAACAATGTTGTTGGTTTATAACTTAGATTCTGAGGCCTATGTAAATAACTGTTGAATGATGTTGAATCCTACTGTATTTTGCCCAGCACCTCTTCTTTATCATATTGTTCGTGTACCTCCTAAGCGGTCTTGCATGGGTTACCACAAATTGTGGTCATGGCTTCTGTCATGTACCAAGTTCAGTGAATGAGTAGGAGTTAATGGGACAACAGTGAAGAACACAAGATGTAGAAGCTGCAGATAGCCATAAGAAATTATAGGGAAAGTATAAAGCCTATGATTAAAAGCATGTAACCTCCTTTTCTTACTGGGCTTTAACGTTAGGCTTATTTTAATTGTTTGCGATTGTTGGAGGCTAACATAATTCAGAACCCACCTGTTTTAATGAGTTTGTGAAGATTTTGGGCCAAATGTTCCTTATCCTTGTTGTATTCAAGAACTGGGTTCACTTGAGAATCTCATTATTCAGTTTTAGAACAGAAACAGGATGGAATGCTTTAATGTGTTGTAATAACACCTTGTTCGTATACACCTTGATACAATGATTAAGATAGCATTCAAGATAAAAAAAACCATACTAGGTATTGCTCTGCCAAGATGTTACTGCAAAGAACAAACTAACAAACATACAAAGATTCAATTTTTTGCATTGATTTTACTTGTAAAGTTGCTATACAGGCACATTCACTGTGAAGCAAAGTCAGAAGAACACTGAAGTAATACATACATCTTTTAATAGCTGGAAAGCACAAAGGATGACAGAAGGGCTAATGTTGTGGCCTCTCACCTCTTCCTACCTCCCATGAATAGTTTTAAATAAAGGTATTTAGTGTGAGTTCTGGATATCAAAAATAGAAAGAAGAGAGAAGACTGTGTGTTTTGAACATAAAAAGTTGGGTTGTCGTATCTTTGCATATAATAATATTGTATTTGGGGGATCTAGATTAAAAATATTTTGTGGAACAATCTTGCATTTAATATTCTCTTTTTAAAGTGCAGTAACTCTTGAAGGTAAAATGTTTTAAAGCATATTGATTTTTGGAGAGAAAAAAAGAGGAAAGCTATTTTCAAGGCTTTTTGAGACATCCAGCCTTTGGAAGGTCTACTGAACAAGCTTTTCTTCACCCACCTTTGTAAAGGAGTACAGCTGCTAATCTAAATTTATCAGGATATGAGACATTGATCATGACCCATGAAATGTTTTCTCCAACTGAAAGTACTTTGTGTACACAGAATGGCTTTTATTTGTTCCTCAAAGGAACTGTTTGCAGACTTTCATGATAGTCCTTGGGCTGATCGTTGTGTTGGTAGAAGGGAATAGCAAGTAACAGCTTGTGTTTCTGTGTTACTCAGTGACAGAGAGAAACCAGAAAGCATTTTTGCTTGTTATGTTTGAAAGCCTGTTTTTCAGAGTAAGTTGCTAAGGAAGTGTAATAAGAGCAAATCAGAAAATGTTTTTATACATTTGGAGCAGTCATCACTTCATTGCTTAATCAATTATTAACATAGTCATCAGTGAAATTTTCACAGGCCACACTAAGATACTTCTGCACTAAGTTGCAGTGGTGAAATTCAGATCTAGTAAGGCTGTCATCAATTCTTCATTACAACAGGCTTAGTTCTGATCATTTACTTGTTAAACATGAACTTAGAACCTCATCTTTTTTCTCTTCTTTTGCATTCAAGTGCAAATAAGCTTTGTAAGATTTATCCTATTATTCTTGTATAATTTACAAAAACATGAATTCATGAAGCTTTTGTGTGGACAGTCCCTAGTATTTTTCACCTAAAGCTGTGAGAAAATGCAGGAGATGTCAGGGATGCTGGAGGTTAGGACCCCCACCCTGCACTAACTGCAGCATTGAATATTGTCTGCATTTTTCCTTGGAGCATTTCACACAAGACATCTTCACCTCTAATTTTCTGCAGATACAGATGTCTAATTCTTCTCTGCAGAAGTAATCTAAAGACAGGATGACCCCACTGGGAAGTTCTAATAACACCAAATTCATAGAAACTATGAATGAGCAAGATGTCAGGCTGGTCAAGACTCAAATGGCTAACGCTGATTTGCCTGTATCTGGCTTGCAGAGAAGCCAAAAGATATTTTAGACAGCTGCAGAGATTTGACATAGTTTTCTGTGGATATGTGCGTATGCCTATCTGTGTATGTGCTTCATATGAATGTTTTTCACATTTTTGTTCACATTTCTCTTGGTTTTTTTCATGGATAGAATGTTTGGGGTGCACTGATGATTTTCTGCTCCATATGAATCATTTGTCAGAATCAGCAGAAATGTCAAGTACTTTGGCTGCTGCTTCATGACTCCAGATTGTAAATAATGCTTTTCCAAGATAATTTACCAGGTAGTTAAGATAAAGGTATGGTTATGGCTAAGTAAGAAATCAGAAGAAAATATGTTTTGCTATTTAAAATGAGAGCTGTTGCCAGCTGGATATTACTAGTGTTACTAGTGCTGTATTTGTGTCTGCTTTTGAGCAACAATATAAACACAGTCACTTTAATATATGTCTTAATTTATCCATGATATGGATGTTACAATAATTGTTTTTAAAGTTTCATGATCCATACCTTTCCAGTGTGGAGATCAGTTCTTCTTCATGGTGCTTCTTCATGAATAAAGTTACAGGAGCTAGTCCAAAGGGCAGGGGCTGTGTCAGTACTGCTGTTCTTTGTGAACACGTGAGCCTAATGCTTTGTGATATATGTAGGTGGTTTGGGGTTTAAAGTCTAGGCATTATTGACCTCAAACCACTAAAGCCTCAGTTCACCTAGGTCATCTAACTGTGGTATTGCTTCACGTCTCGATCAAGTCAAAGTAAATTGACACTGTTGACAAAAGCGATGGCTGTTCTCCCACTGCTCTCTGCCAGGCATCCCTTCCACTTCCCTTGAGCCAGCATTAATGTTTCTTAAGCTACGTGGTCAGTCAGCTCAAAGAATTGATCAGGCTAGCCCTGATAAACCCAATCCCCCCAAAAAAAAAGAAATTACTTGTCAGTCAGATCAGATTATCTCTTTTTGGCATAGATAATTTTGATTCTGCTTTAATTAATTTTAATTAAGATTGTATTTTGTTCTACGTTAGGTGGTAGGAAAGTCATAACGCATTACAAATTGCAGATGCTACTTGCCTTTAACACATTTCTTGAATAAATTGAGTCCAGTAAGCATGTATATTAGAAGGCATATATATGTGTATACAAACACACCCAAATACAAGCATACACATTCTAATACTATAAAAACACAGAACCAGATTTGAGGGATGTTTTAGATAAAATTCTGAGCTAAAAGTTCAAGAATTATAAGACTAAGAAAAGTGGGCTAAAAGAAACATGGAATAATCATGTGAGTTTGCTACCAAGTGTTTTAGAGCCTTATCAGTCAATGTAACCTCAGCTTATAGGATACTCATTAATCACTGCTTTCCAACAGCAGGAAGAAATGACAGCCAAAGATGGGTGAGGAGGGGAGATGGAGAGGAGAGAGTTACTAGAAACAGAAAAAAACTTGAGAACTTCCATTCATCCAACTATTTATCAATAACTTTGTAGTCCCAAGTCATTCACAGTCTCCATAAACAATCCAATATATTGAAAGAATTCAAACATCCTGTAAATTTACCTTTTTTTGTGAGACAATCCAGGGATACCAACCGGTTAAATTTTGAGGCCCCTGCCTCTTCGGTCGTTTTCTTCCAGGCAAATCAAGTAAAGTGTTTAGTTTGTGCCAGCAGTAGAAAAAGGGTCATGGGACAGGGTGAACTGAAATGTGTTACCTAATCACAACCTCCCTTCAGCCCCTTTTTCTAAACTAAATAAAACTTCAGTGGGTGAAGGATAAAGAAGTCACACCAAATCCATCAGATCCTGCAGAGGTATCAGTGACACCTAGCTGTCAGCAGTATCCGAGGCCATTGATAACATTAACATGGACACCTGACCTTTGTCCACAGCTGATGGAAATCTTTGATCAAGGTTACAAGTGTTTTACTAAACTGACTCATGTCTGAAATCAAACTGAAATGGTAAAAAAACTCAAAGAACAAATACCTCTTTGAGGTATCTGCAGTTGCCCTAAATATAATGCTATATAAATGTGTTAAATATATCTTACTTTCTATTAGGTGACTTTCTAAAGGAATTAAAATATTCTTATTCTTTTGTGAGCATATTTTCCCAGGAAAAGTTCAGGTACAGTTCAGTTTTTAACTCTTTTAAAATATCCTGATAGTGTGTTAAACTACCTTTGAAGTTCTTGATTCTTCTCTTAACTTCATTAAAATCTATTTTCTAGTTCTGTGATGTTTGATTAAATATTTAATTCAGACTTCCTGATTTTCCTCTTGGTTCATGAGGAAAATATTTCTCTCTTAAATATGTATTGAAAAAAGAAGATTAAATGTATTGTTCTTTGAAAGTTAGTATTTTAATTACTCTGCATTTAAACAATGTGAGTGATTTGATTGTGAAATATGAAGTAACCGAAGGTTTCTATTTATGTCACATCTGATACAGGTAGCAGCGGTTATAGGTGAACTAAGCCTGAGATTTTCAATAACAAATAGCTAAAAATACTAAAGTACCATTTTGCATGGGTAGCAGAAGTTTTAACTTCAACAGGGGCGTAAAATTATATATAATATTTATTTTATTTTTTTTCAAATGAGCAAGTGAAATATTGATTAATATTCTTAGGCTCTACAATTTGCAGTACATGAACTTGATTTACTAGAGTAAATTACCTAGTTTTCCTTGTCAATTATAGCCATCTACAGCGTATACTCAGAGTTTATTATGATAAACTACTTTCACCGTGAATTTATTAAATCACTGCATTTCAGACACTGAAACATCACCGCAAAATCATGTGGAAATACAAAATAGCTTGTACTTTATCACGCATTCCACAAGAGGGCAACATAACACCAGGCATTTAACTAGATCGGTGTTATTAAAATGCTTTCATTGTTCAACAGACTTGGATGAAGTTCATTGATTTTGTATTTAGCATTCTTCTGTATTAATTTGAACTGTTATCTAAACCTTGCACATTGATAGGTGTTAATAGAAAACAATCCATTTTTATATGGTTCTGAACATGGGCGTTTTTACGTGTACTTATAATTAATTACAATTAAGGCTTAAAATGCACTTTATTTATCACTTGGACTGTCTTAACACAAGCCTTTTTGTATTGAAAATGCCTTCATTGCTAACAGAAATGTACAGTGCCTGTTAGAAGGTCACACATTAGCAGAACATATGCTAATATTCATGTTGAAGTAGGTTAATGGCGATGTCAGGAGGAAGAGTGAAGAAAAAAAAAACAACCAACAACAACCAATACCATGTTACACACCTGCCCTGATAGATCTCTGCAGAGTACATAAAAAAAAATAAATTTAATTATAAACATGGAAGACTATTCATCTGAAAAGTCATCTTGCATTCACTTACAAGGCAAGAGCCTGCACTTCTGACGCATAGGACTTGCCTCTGCAAGTAATCACAGTGAAATCAATTACACTCTTAATACAATAAGTGTGGTCCAACGTGGTCTAAAACAATTATATCAGTCCTGCAAGACACTGACATCCAATCAATGGCATTGGCATAAAACTTGCCATCTCATCAGTTTCTTGAGACACAAAGATTACTTTTAAGATCTGTGCATTTTTGTTTCTCTCCTTTGAAAGAATGAGAATGTTAACGTTCTTAAATTTTGTACAAACAGTTTTATATAGTCTAACTTTAGAGGAATTCACACATTGATATTTCAGCACTGAAATGAGCAGTATTATACAGTAGGGTCATAAAAACTGAGCAATACAGCAGGATGCTCAAACTCTAGAAAATAATTTCTTTACTATATGTGAAATAATTAATTTTTCACACACCTGTCTCATAAGCCTGACTGCATGAGAACAATTTGCTGTAACTTACAGAATGTCTGACACTTTATATCAGTACTTAGGAACAGAGATAGCCATCACTGTCTTCACAGAGCACGCAAACTGACGCCTTTCTTGTTTATAGTAGTCTCACTGAAATGGGCAAAACTGCTGGAAAAATTAATGCTAGCTGTCCAAAGTCTCCAGAAACAGCAGACAAAGAATACTGCTCTTTATGTCTTATTTTGCTTTGATTAATGCTTGATAACAAATAATAATAAATTATATGCTATTCAATATGCTAGGAACTCGCTGCTTTAAGTCAACCATGTGATAAAAAAAATCAAATATATGTGGAGAGTGAATACCCCCCACTTAGAAAACAGGAGATGCAGATGCCAAAGTAAGCCCATATATATTTTAGCTGCAGTCACAGAAATTGTTTATATATGAATTAGCTTGTGGTGAGCTCTATGCTGTCACAACTGATCGACTACTGAAAGCCAAGCCAGATAAAGATTGGCTGGTTTATCTCTCAGCTACACAGCCCTGACTACAATGTAGACATGATTAACTCTAGCATACTTATTTTGCTGTATCCATCTTTGTTGTCCAAGAGCCCTTATGTAATCTTTTTTTTTTTATTTT
>VZRU01017880.1:993615-1016398 GCA_013398155.1 Pedionomus torquatus | reverse complement strand
TTTTTTTTTTTTTTTTTTTTTGTGTCTTTTTCTATTATTTTTCCTTTACTTTCTTCTGGAGTAGTGTGAATTGGAGGCATTACGGTTTGCCTCAAGTACCTAATACATGCTTTTGCAATCTGCTGGCCCATTCAGTAGTTGCCTGGATGTTCAAACTTCTTTTCCAGAACAAGTGGGAGTTCCTCTATACTTAGGTTTTCCAATGCACCTCAGCTCAATAAAAGACTCCTCTGCTTGCATGTCCTTTCCCATGTGGACAAGTTCTCAATGCTATGGCTTGTCGCATCACTACAGATCAGTAGTTTCTTTAACCAAAAAAAAAAAAAAAAGTATTAAAAGTATCGTTTGTCTTTATAATATTACTAAGAATCAGAATATGGTGACCTAAGTCTAAATAGTCCTCTGGATCCAGCACCCTTTCTTTGGTATGGTAGCCAATTTTGGGTTTTGTTTCTGTGATAATTATCCTTCGTTCAGCAATTAATTAAGTTAAAGGGGCTTCATTTGTATTTTCCCACTAAGATATTCTTCCAGTTTCAAAAGCTGTCCCCGTGCTTTTAAAGAAATTAAGGCAGCTTTATTTCCGAGCTCTTACCACTGATATCCTTGATTGGCTCTAAAAATTTTCTAATACCATATTTGAAGCTGGATGATATGGGAAAAATTTACTGGATTTGTTTTATTCTTAGCTAGGAATATTTTGAACTCAGTACTAGTACAATTTGAACCACTGATAGAGAACATGTTTCTGGTAGTCCCTGTAAGACTCAGTTTTCCACACACAATTCTTTATATTCCAAGTACCATCTTGAATAAACATGCATTGAAATTAAAAAGCCTCTCCCTTTGTTTGACCTTGCGAAAGCTATGTGCCCATAAAGCTGCTGGTCTTCCCAGAAAAAGAGTGTGAGGGAAAATGTCTGTTGATATCACTGCTGCTATTGATCATACAATGCCATGAAGTCTTGATTTTTGCAACGGGGGTGTGAGGGAGGTGTAGATAGAGCACTGCTCCTGTGTCCTGCAGTATGCATCCAACTCTCAGTGCATCACTCTAGCCTTTTCAAGGTTATGGATAGCCTGTAATATATATTGCTGCACTAGGAAAGGATATGATCCTTTTATTTTTCTTATCTGGGAAACCTTTCCTGATGGCAGGTCAAGGGTGTCCCAGGAGTAATGCAATCTCCTCTGGAAATTTCAAAGAGCTTGATGATTATCTGCAATTGACTGAGGACATCTGTGCTGGCATACTGACACCCTACCTAATTGATTATCCTAAATTCACACAGCTACATTCAAAACTGGGGCCCCAGCTGAACAGATGCTGTAGCTAACAAACCCTCACATTTCATCAAAATGTTCCACAAGTGGTTTGTTGTCTGTCAGGGTGGGGACCATGTATATTCACTGATAGTGTTTTATTAGATTTTCCTTCTGTAGCTGGGAAAAACCTTACACAATGTCAGGCAGTAAACTGGCAGCATAACTAATTGGTTATCAATAATACCTATGGCATCCTTACCCCTGGCTATGGAGCTAGCAATACTGAAAAACAACTTTGTCCTGTCAATCAGAGGGTTCAAGGGTTTTGAGGGCTGTACCTGGACAAGTCCCTTGGCTCTTGCCCCAGGGAGCTTATTTCTTCCCTTCTCTGAAAGAACTAAAACATTCAGTAAAAGCTAATAGCACATCATATCTATGTTTTTCAATGGGATGGTCACTTTGACTTTGACTGCTGTAGGAGTAAATCTCCCTTCTAATCTCTGTAGTTGACCACGTGCTCTGCTTTCATATGAAGATAAACAGTTTAAGCAAATTCTCATAGCCTCTAGTCAGTCTAGTCCCCCTCTGTTGCTGACAGATGTTTATCATCACTTCTGCCAGTAGTGAAAATGCCATCAGTCCTTAGTATAACATATGGGATACTTTTCAACATATTTTCCACAGCAATCTGTCCAGCAGATGAAAATTAAGTGTGAGCATGTATTACACTGCATTTCTGAAAATTTGCAAGTATCTAAGTGGGAAGTCCATTGTAATAAATTTTCTATCTTTAATTGCAGTAGCAGGTCACACTTTTATGGAAAGGAACAACACTTAATCAGTTTTAAGTGAATGATTCATGCCAATACAGATGGCTTAGTTATGAACATTACAGAAAATGTCTGTCAAAAGCAAGTGAAAAATACTAAGTGAAAAATTGAAATTCTTCTTCCCCAACTTACCTGACTTACCTTTAATTTTGGTGACTAAACAAAGAACTGATCAACTTTTGGCTTGACTAAACATCAGCTCTTCATATCAATCTTGGCTGTAATATTTTCAAGGTAATATCTAAATAAATGTTTGGGTGGACATCTGCAGTGTTGCAGTAGCTCTTATTTTATACTTTGCTGCAGGCTAAATTGAGTTTTACAGCTGATCTTTGCTTAATGTATTCTGACTTTCTGTCTGGATTATAAGAACTATGCTGTCTTCCAGTTGATACAAAGCCTTCCATCTGGGTGAAGTCTCTAGTAAAAGTGGGGTTTTGTGGATTATTTGTGCATTTGCAATCAGGTCACTGCAGTGCAGGTATATTCATCCATTGATTAGAGCTGCTGAGCACTCTGGACCTGTTTCCACCTGTAGATTGACTGCATCATTACTTGCTAAAATCAATCTCGTTGTCTCCATCTTAGTAACACAAAAGAGCTAAAATGGAAAGAAGTTTAGGTTTCTTTCCCTCCATGTCAAATGTGCTCTGGGGAGAAGCCTTCTTTCCCCCTGTTTGATATGTAATAGCCTTAGGTTGATCTTCTTTAAAATTAGAAATTAGTGTACAGAAATTTCAACAACAGCAAGAGAAAAAAAAAAGCCTCTCACCACTAGCGTAACATTTCACTGTAATGGAAAATATCTGTTCCATCTAATTTTTCTGCTTTGGAGGAGATTAAATTATAGTTTGGCAGACTTTTTCTCCTTACTAATATCTCAAGATAATTTGTCTTGCAACGTATCTTCTAGAACCCTTCCTATGCTGAGCAATGCTGTTAAAGGTTTAGTTCCACCCATTTATTTCATTTTAGGCCTTCTCATTGATTAGGATTTTTTTTTCTGTTCAGCAATTACATTTGACATTGGTGTGTGCTGATACAAAGGAGCTCGGAGGAACAAGAATGGAAGTTGCTTTCAAAAGATGGCCACTCGGGAACTTGTGACCTTCTTCACTTGCATTGCAAGAGAATGGGATGGAAACTCCCACTTGTAAAACAGAAAATAAGAAGTTAGAGCATGACTTTGTGCTAAGTCACTTAGGAAAATACAGCAAGTATTCTCCTCACCATTTTACTGTACTGCTTCTGCTCCAAAATATGATCCAAGCATTCACTTGTGTAACTAAAATGTTGGGTCTTTTTTGCCCAGAAAACAAACAGGGATTTTTATATGCTTATAGAATTAGCTACTTGTAGCATTTCAGATTATAGCTTTGTTGAGTTTTTGAATGTAGTCCTCTACTTGAAGCCTTTACTCGTTGACCTTAATGCTGTGGAAACATAGTTTGATAGCAGCTAATGTCCCTATTCCAAAAGCAGGTTGGTGTTATGTCTTGGGTGTTCTTGTGACCTGTTCTGGAAGAGGCAAACAGACACAACAGATAATTTCATTTCCTTTTCAGTTCTCTATTGCATTGAAGTGTTTACAGAATTGAGTGAGGACAAGGGAATTCCCTATAAGCTGTGAGTTTTCATCCATTTAGACTCTCCATACCTCATGTCCAGTTCAGTGCAAGGAGAATAAAAATACTTTTCTTCTCACAAATGCATCATAAGTACATTGAAAAAGTGATATGGTGTTTGGATACTGCACTAGGGGGAGGCGTGAAATTTTGGAAAATAACTAAGTTGAATTTTAAGGAGAATTTGAAGAAAATGTGAAGGAGTAGCACCAGGAATATCCTCCAGCTGCTTTGTCCTGTCCTTTACCGGGGGATAGACATAGCTTACATCTGGGTACTCAATGCAGCCCAGGATGTAAAGGGGCTGCCAGAGGATTCTCATAAATAGGCATTGTCCCCAAGCAAAGCGGAAAAAGCCATGAGCACACATGCAAAATGCACTATAGGGAAGTATGAAAAAGATGCATTTATTTGGTCAAGGCATGCAAATGACTGAAAAGAGACAAAAGGGAATAGACTATTTCATCAATTTAATTTAACTGCCTCGTACAGGGGTTACCAGACAGTGATCATTATTCAGCCTCCCAAAGGAATTCAGTTCAGTGTAAGAGGGACAAAATAGTATATCATACCATTGTAAATAGTAGAACTATTGGTAACATTTTTTTGTTTTGTCTTCTGTCTGCATTGCTATCACACAGAAAGGAAACAATCACAATATTTGTATTAGCTATTAAAAGTAGGAATCTTTACCTACCTTTGCTGTGTGTTCTGAGAAAGGAGAAATAACTAACGGTTTCTGGCAGTTTTGACTCACTGCTAAGCAATCATGGTGTCCTTAACAGAGTCAGTCTGTAAAACCCAAAGCATCCTGCAAATGTTGGCTTTAAACTACAATGGGGAGGAAAGGCACTTCAGTTGCTATCAAATTATGTGATTCAACCTCTGAATCTTAGGAGAAGCTGCCTTCACTTACCTTCTGACCAGGGAGCAAAAAAAGTCATCAGAAGGGTAAGGTACTTCGTGAGGGAGGTTACAGAATTTGTTGTACACATTATGAGAAAGTTTTTCATGTGATGACAAAGCTGGAGAATGTTTCCATTGGTATCAAATAGAGATATCAGATCTTGATACTGTCTTTGAAATTACTAAATCTGTAGTTGGAGTGTACATAAATGTGCAAACATATTTGACTGAATTTCATTTGAATAAGGTACCAGCATCTAAATAAATGGATAGTCTGGATAAAATTAAATATTTTAAGACATTTTTAAAAATTAATATTTACAGAATGGAATATTTGTTGATCTATATTTATTAAAATGAGTTTCAAAGTAAGCATTTTTTAATTAATGATTGATAACTGATGTCTTGAGCTTTCCTCAAAATCGCTGGTCAGTGAAAAAGCCACTTCAGCAATATTGAACAAAAGATTATCCCAGGGTGTAATGTAAATTGCATTAAGATATCAGAAAGAGTTCACCCAAGCAGCAAAGGTTGCTGCATCCTTGACTGTAATCAGTAGAAAGGAAGCAATAGCTAAGATTATATTTGAATTTAGCAAGTCTACAGCAGGAAAAATCCTGTTAGTCATGCATTGATTTGGAATATTCAAGTGCAGCCTGTGTTGGTTTGGTGGAGAAGTAATCCTGATTTAAATATTAAGCTTCTGAGGGCTAGCTTAATTTAAAGAAGATAAACCTTGGGATTGTATAAGGTATTTACCACAAAGAACGTGGTCTGTAGTTGAGATACTACTTAGCAGTTTAAAGAGCCAGAGAATTTTGAAGTTCTGAAGGCCATAGAAATGCTAGAGTTGCATACTTTTTTACATATTCTGTTTGTATCTAAGTAAAAATTAAGAGTGTCTGTTCTATTAGAATAATTCAGACCTTCAGCATCAGCAGTGAAGGCAGGCCTATTATCAATGACAGCTTCTGGTCATGGATCTAGTTTATTTTGTGGCATACCTGGAGGAGCAGAGGTGGAGCAGACAGGTAGCTGCTGAATGCCACAGCTTGAGAGTCCCTGCTCCAGGCAGTACGCACTGCTGTGGGTCTCAGGTTTGCTTGTTTCTATTCTAGTAAGCAAAGTTAGTTTTTCCCTTCATACTTTTGTTCCTTTTGATTGTCTTGCTTGGCTGTGTATGTGCAATCTTGGCTAGGATGGCTAGACATTTCTAATTATAACCACAGAATCATGGAATGGTTGAGGTTGGCTGGGACCTCATCCAACCCATTCCTCAAGCAGGGTTACTAAAGCAGGCTGCCCAGGACCATGTCCAGACAGCTTTTGAATATTTCCAAGGATGGAGACTCCACAACATCTCTGGGCAACCTGTGCCAGTGCTCTGTCACCCTCATAGTAAAGCAATGATTCCTGGTGTTCAGACAGCACCTTTGGTGTTCCAGATTATGGCCTTTGCCTCTCATCCTGTCACTGAGAACCACTGAAAGCAGCCTGGCTCTGTCTTCTTTGAACCCTCCCTTCAGATACTTATATACATGGACAAAATTCACCCAAGCCTTCTCTTCTTTAGGCTGAACAGTCCCAACTTTCTCAGCCTTGCCTTACAGTAGAGATACTCCAGTCCCTTAATTTTAGTAGCCCTTTTCTTGACTCTCTCAAAACATCTCTTTTGTTATACTGAGTCCAGCAGTGGACCCAGTACTCCAAGTATGGCCTCACCAGTGCTGAGCAGAGGGGAAGGATCACTTCCCTCACCTGCTGGCAGCACTCCTCCTAATGCAGCCCAGGGTGTTCTTGGCCTTCTTTACAGCCGGGACATGGCTCAAGTTCAACTTGCCGTCCACAAGGACCGTCAGGTTCTTTTCTGAAAAACTGGTAAAAAAAGATGTAGGACTTAAAGAATTTGTAGAAATTTTGAGCAGATCATTAGCTGATATATATTATTGGAGCTCCGTTCAAGTTGATGGCCAATAAGTATGTCAATGCATAATAACAAAGACTAGAATTGAAAATCTTTACTTTCTATATTACTTATACAGTTGTACAGTTTAACATATGTTTCATTTATAAAAGAAAAAATATGATAATTTGGTTAAAAATAAATTTAAAACCACTTCTGTGTTTTGAGATTTTGTAAATCAAACAAGTTGATTTACCTTCTGTAAAAAAAAAAAAAAAAATCTTGCTTCACAATTTAACTCCATTATGTTTAAATAATAATTAAAAAAAAGTAAAAAAATATTTCAAAATACTATAATATGAGAAGAATCTAACTGGTTTTGAGTCACAGGGAAAAGTTTATGCCATCTGACATTTTTCTAGCATTGCTGTCATTACCAGCAGGGTGTCCTATTCAGAAAGACATTATTGAGTGAACCATAAGAATCTGGTGAAAAATCAAAAGAATACTGTGAAAGCTGACTGTTTTCAAAGGGCCACAAAAAGGGCTAAATTCTGTAACCAAAATAGAAATTTTACTTATGTCTTTCAATAACTTTTCTGTTGTTATTTTGGAATTATTATTATATTTTTATACGATATCAGAGAACAAATGGTTGAGTTTAGTTATTCTGACCTTGGTATTCCTACTTAATTTGAAATATATACTAGCTTTTCAAAGAAAGATGAAAACTGGTAGTGACTTATGACCCTTCAGAATGAAACATGCAAGGAAGCATCATGCTCTAGCTCGGGTGGTGTTTTAAATTCCTTACGCTGGGATTTTCCTACAGATTCTGCATGGACATGGCTGAATACTTTTCTTGGAAACCATATTTTGTGATATACAAGTTGCCCTTGTAATGCATTAAAAAAAATAAAAAACAAAAACCAAAAAACCAACCAACAAAAACTTACTACTCAGGTGGCATTAATAAACTCTTCTTGAATAGAAAGAAATGGAAAGAAAGAAGCTAAGCTTTTTTTGTTTGTGTGTGCTTATATGGTTTCATGTTTCGTAATATATTCTGGTAGACTTAATGAAATTCAGAATACAACTAGATATCACAGAGAAACAAACCATACTGGAGCATTGAAATGAACATTAGGAAACATAAACACAAATTGTCCTTCAGATTCCAATTACAACACAGCCATCACTCTCCATGTTTTTCTGTTCCCAAGAAACACAGGGAAAATGCTACGCAATGTAAGTTACAAATTTGTAGAAAGTTATCTACTTCTAGCACACACTTTGAATTTATTCTAGCTCATCCAGCTAGGTTTCCCAAAAAAAAAGAATTAGTGAAAAAGTTGTAAATTGATAATTTAATTTGATGTGTAGGAAGCTTTTGATAGACTCAGTATTTTTCTGAAGGTAGAAAACCGAGCAGGAAAATAAAACATCTGCTATTAATCAAGGGAATATCCAGACTATTCTAAGCCAGTCAAGACAGCAGAATGGGTTTATTTTGAGAATACTGGAAATCCCAATAATAAAGACAGTTTTCTGTCTTAAAATTTCTACGGAGCTCTTTTAAGATGCGTTTCTGAATAAAGCCAAAAATAAATATTGAAATAATTATTCAACCTGGTGCAAGAATGTTGCAGCACAAAACTACAGACTTTGCCTTGAAATGAGGAACGAATGTGGAATTGTCAAATGTGAACATCTGTAATTACGAAAAGTGTTTTAAGATTAGGAAGTCACAAAGTGCACACTGAGAAAGTGTGATAGAACATTGTAAACAATTCTGCAGTATCAAAAATGACAAACAGGAGGTTGAAGAAGTTCTTTAATTTATTTGTACTTTACATATGGCCCTCCTCTTACTCATCTCACTCCTCACCCTGTTTTCTTTGTTCCTGTCCTCTATTTGCTGTTATTTATTAGGCCTTTTCTTTAAATGCCTTCAAACATTATCTTCTGCCTTTCTCTTTTTTCTCATGTTACCTTTGGGTCTGTTGTTTGATTTATAGATGACATCCTGAATTTTGAAGAGAGCTTTCTGTTAAACCTATCGTCTCCCAGATGGATATTATGGCAGTTCTTTTGTTAAAAGCCTGAAGGCCTTTAGCTGAGATTTCCTCTCTGCTCCCCATCCAAGAGGGGCAGCTAAAGCAGCTTATGGCTTTCCATTAGGATCATGAGGGAGCTGTGACAGGGCAGGGGCGGAATCTGTCACGTGGGAGGCTGGTGCCAGGGACCACTCAGATTTCATACCAGATTCTCCATTTCAAATTTTTCTTCAAGTAGTCTAAGACCATTGGCTTTCCTAGACTGTTATAAAGCTCTTGATTCAGTATTCACAGAGAGTGGGGAAACCTGAGATACTCTTGTGTATATGTCTACATAGGAGAAGAGGTTGCCCCCCTTTCTTCCACCAAAATTCAGGGGCTAGGAAAATCTTTGGCCTGTGATACTTCCTTCCTGTTGGTCCTTTACATTTAGAGATGTACTTCTATTTATAATGTATTCAAGTATTAGTAAGAGAGTCTAGAATATAAAAAAGAGGATAGCTTTATTATTTCAGTTAAAGCTATTGAAGCAAACATCTATTTGTTGTGTTACTCTGTATGGCAAGGCTCATTAATGGTTGGTAATTTTGCTTGAGTCTGTGAATGAAACTGAGTTGCAGCTTCATAAAGGACTAATTAACACTCATATATGTATTGTATGCATTAAATAGTCCAGGAAACTTCCTGACTACCATTTTTGAGGAAAAAAAAATAAAAGGTCCATCTTGAAGGTACAAAAAAGAATTAAGGAAAGGAGAATGAATACTTCAGAAACATATGCCTGACATGTTTATGGAGGAAATAAAATGTAAGATGAAAACAGTATTCAGGTGCAAAGTTTTCAAGCTAAGCCCTAGGTCATATAAATGTTAAGTACATATTGATCTTCCAAGAAAGGATTTTAAGACAGAACAGACTACATAAGGCAAAGAACCCTAGTTAACTACAGAGACCTTGCTAATCTGCAAGTAAATAAAATACACTTTCAGATGGAAAGCAGGAAATACGTGTTACAAAATATTAAGCTATACTATGCATTTCACTAATCTCCTGATAAGTTTGAGAAATTTCAGCTTACTTCTTGGTTGTGAGATGCTAATTGCTTGTTTAAATTTCTTTCCTTATATTTGTCAAATTGAAGGCAATATATCTATCTGTATTGCCTGAGATAACCAGGCTTGAACCATTTCAACTCCTCATAAAAGCAAAGTTTAGATCTCTGTCAGTCCCTACCCTATATCTAAGTTTTCTTGACAGGAAAGCCAGAATGTGAACCAACATGTGAAGATAATCTTAAGGTTTGGGCTGCAGTAGAGACTGGAATCCCAAGGTAACATGTTGTTGCAGATGCTGTTCTGCCTTGCTTCTCTCTATAAAGGCAGGAAAGGAAACTGGACCCTTACACCAGGGAAATATGTAACACATTAAAGGCAAAGGTTCATTCTAAAAGCCTAACATGAAGAATCAATTCTAATCCATAACTCCTTGTCACAAGTAGCTCTTCCATGCATGAATAATAATAATATTGAACTCAATAAATACTCAGGTGATTTGTTTCTCCAAGATAGCTAAGTGCTATTTTTTTTCTGGTTTGTGATTCCCGGTCGCAATAGCTAGTACACCACGTTGCTAAAGAACACCACTAAAATATTCTAGAAACAAGGGATAATAACAGAAAAAAAACCTCTGAATATAAAAGAAACAATTGTTCATGTATTTACAGTCTACTTTGGCTCTTCAGCATCTGCCTAGGTATTGATATTATTACACTATATTTTCATGCCTTTTCCAGCATTAAAAGAGTTAACTGCCCTGACCAGTAAATGTGTTCCTTCATATTTGTAAGCTCCTTTTGATAATTCCAGTACTTATTAGGGAGGACTGATTCTTATCTATGCTTTGGATTGCCTGCTTAAAAGCATATTCTTTTCCTAAGCCAAAAATAATATGATTGCATAGGGATGTTTCTGATTTCCCAGCTTTCTCTAGGGTCTAAATCAGAGCATGACAAAAGTGTGACTGGCATAGCTACTGATAGAGCAGTTATGAAAGTACATTCTTCAGAAATGTACACTGGCCTGCAATGTGTATTGTCATAATTCTCTATATTAACATTGATTTTAAGTTACAGTCGTTTCTTTTATTGCAGTTTTTGGAGGGAAATCATGTACTAGCTGCTAATAATATTAGTACTTCACTGACCTTATAAATTTTACCTTTGGGTTTATTTGTGTTTTGTAATGGATTTTTTTTGTGTGTGTGTTAATATTTGAGCTGTAAATCTTGTCTGACGCATTAGAGGATAAATAATCTGTAATGAAACTGATGGGACTGTCCCTTTCAATTACAAAGACAAAGGAATCAATAGGATTCATTTCACACATTAAATGAGCTTGGTATTATTTAACACTACAATGAGGGACAATAATTGATGATAAATTACGAATGAAGTCCTATTGGATTATGCATTACTTTACTCATAGCGGTGTGAAAGATTAATTAAATTGTGTAGGAAGCTGCAAAACATGAAGCTTTCTCAACTCTGCCACAGCTATCAAACTGTATGATGGGCATGTAAAACATGCTTTTTTATTTCTTTAAGGATAGAAAAATCAAATAATGCATTTTATATTTTTCTACATGTGGATTTAGAAGGACATTAATCAGTCTTTAATTGTCCATTTCAGCAATGTAAGGAAAAGGAAACATAAAATTAGGAGAGAAGTTATAAGATAAATCTCAGATTCTTAGCACAAAACTTATCATTTATTTAAGGAAAGGAGAATTCAGTTGAACTTTGTGTCTTAATTTTAACTGTACAGAAAGGTACATGAAATTATTTCATATTCCTCCTCAGTCACTGCAGGTAAATGCTAGTGCACTTTTCTGCACTAGCACTGTCAATTCTTTTTTTTTTTTTTGTAAGAAAGAATTGCTAAAGAGTCATTCACATTACTCCTGCAAAAAAATAATCTAAATAATATGTTTTTACAGCAACAATTTCTGTAATACTTTCATCCACAAGATACAAATCTCAGCAGTAAATGATCATTTATTTATTTATTTATTTATTTTACCTATTTAATTGGCTAAAGATATGAGGCTCGATAATAATTTCTCAAGGATATATTGTCATGGTCTAACCCCATCTGGTAGCTAAGACCACACAGCTGCTCACACATTCTATCCCTTTCCCCCTCGGAAGGCAGGGAGAAGGGAAAAAAGGAGGGCAAAGGGAAATGGAAAAGACCTCATAGGTCAAGATAAAGACAGTTTAAGAGAACCGTATAAGAAAAAGTGAAATGACAGTCATCCAAATGGAAAAGAATATAGAAGTCAAAGTAATACAACACCAGTTACTCTCACAACCTGGTGAATTGGTCTCCCAGCCCATTCCAAGCAGTGACTGTGGATTCCTGCCTCCCAGCCAACCCCCATTTATATGTTGAGCATGACATCTATGGTACAGACTATTCAGTTAGCCATTCTGTTGTTCTGTCTATACTCCTTCTCAGCTTCTATGGGAAGCTGAAAGAAGTCCTTGAATAGTATAAAAATCACCTGGTAACAACTAAAACAGTATGCATTATTGACATTCCTTTCATAGCAAATATGAAAGCACTAGAAAGGAAATTAACTCACTGCCAGCTAAAACCAGGACATCCATTTGCTACTTTTCTGCTTTATTCCAACTGTTAGCCCCCTTACGTACTCAGTAGTTCCTCCTGGTACCCTTTGCCCTACTAAGTGAGTTCAGTTTCTTCAGCCAGCTGGATGCAAAGTGACCTCTGTAGCCCACTAGTCTCTGGGAAGCGCTCACTTGTAGCTCTGTCAGCCAGGACTGCTGCTTCAATCTGAGTCTGGAGTGATGCTCGAGTTAGCAGTGGTGGGTCTTTAGCCAGATGCTAAATTTGCTCCAGTATCCTGCTCAGTTCTTGTAGAAAGATTTCCTGTTTCTGCCTCTGGGCTGGCTGCTCTATTTCACTGGACATTTTCTTTGAAAGTGTAATTGTCAGAGCCTGTAAAGGAGTCAGCCTTACTGCTGAGTGCCAGTATGATGAAGATCTCTCTTACTCACCATGGCAGCCTCTACAGCTATTTTGTGACTTCTTGGCTCTTGTATAGGAAGGTAATGCTACGAATAGGATTATGTCTCACAGATAACATCTCTCCTGCAATACAGCCCATTGTTGTCTGTTGAATCTGAGGCAGGCTGACCAGCACAAAGGAAATGACCAAAGCAGGCCAATTTAAGAATTCATTTGGAAAAGTTACTTGATACCCTTTTATTCTATGAAATATAATCTTGTGAAATGTAACATCAGTGGGATTACTCAAGGTTTAAAAATAGAAAACCCAAACAAAACCACGCACCTTTTAACATGAGCAAAGATTTGCAAGAAGATCTTCTGTTATGCTGGGAAGTACTCTGTTATTTATTTCCTTTTCCTGCTAGGATGAAAGAGAAAGTTACATATGCAAATAGGAGATGTTTCCTAAGAGATAAAATTGTACTTTGATTGTTGTCATTGGGAAGTAATATTTCAAAGTTTTATGCAACCTGCTTTGTAGTCTCTAGTTCCTTTCTCCTTTTAATATTTCTTATGTAGTGATGACAATACAGAAAACTGTCAGTCAGGACTAGCTCATGCACATCCTCCTGTCAGTATGTGCGTGGAGCACTGTGGAGATCTAATGGAGCAAGGGAATGAAAATCAGAAGGCAAAGTCATCCCTGTGTGACTTTGAAAATTCACTTAGCCTTTTTAAACAGGAGCTGTCACAAGTGGACTCAGCTGCACTCATTCTCCTTTGTTGTGTCCAGAAAAAGGTTTGTGTATGTTAGTCAACACTTCCACCTCTTGCACTCTTGTTTCAGGTCTTGAAATTCCCATCAGCTCCTAGCTCATACTAACAACATCAGAATTTTAAACCCCTTTTTTATTTCTTCATTTAAAAGAAGAGTTTTCAACTCTCTTGTAGATAGTAAACTTCCAGAGGAATGCTTAAAAACTTTGAGAGAATGCACTTTAAAGTCATGACCAGGAAAACAGAAAAAAAAATTAAGACACAAGATTTGACCTGTGTTTTAAAATGTTGTTATTTGGGAGGTGTTGTTATTTAGTGTTGTATTTTTATGGGCTACTTATAATTTATTTTTCTTTTGAATGATAAGCAAATATTTAATACAAAAATTGCACAGCTCTTTCATAAGAAACATGAAAAGTGCTTAGTTTCTGCATACTGTAAAATAATTTTGAAAACTTGAAAGTCTCTGAAAAGAAAAATCATATTGTATTATCCCACTCAAATTACAATAAGCTTAAGAAAGGTTAATTGCACTGTTCTGACTCCAGACCATCTATCATCCTGCTGACGGAACATTTTTTTCAGTTGGTGGGTACAAAGATAGGGTGTAGCAGTGATGATACAAATTGAATAGTCATCACTTTTTCATGTAGATTTATGCAGTTGCAAAAATAATGTATTGGGATTCCCAAGTTGTGACAAGACAGGAAATTGTGACTAGAGAAATTGGAAAGGGCTTGAAATGTTCAAGTATATTTCATTGACATGGAATGCTGAACAAATTGTATTTAATAACCTCCTTTTAAAATTATTTCTAATTAGTGAGGCATTTTGGCAGGTGCGCTTTCCATTTCATCTTTGAAACTTTACCTTAATTTTTTTGACAGACTAGTCTCATAATGATTACACAAAAAAAGGCAAAGCACCTTGGTCATCTGATCTACAATTAACTCCATTAATTTCCTGGAAGAATAAAAAAGATTGATGTAAAGTGTTACACGTTACCCAATTCATCAGAATTATTGTTAAACCTAGAAGCAGAACTTCAAGGCATATTTATTCTTTTAAAGGTACATAACTGAAAGGTAAAACACTTTAAAATAAAAGTCTTTTCTGATTATATGTTGGTCACATATGGCAAGGTGAGAAATCAAATCCAATCAGTGGCAGTGACATGCCTTCAGCCTCTGAGAATTTAGTACATGTGAGAGAGATTTATCCTGTAATTATATAATTAAATATGATCCAGAAAAAAAAAAAAAAAGGTTAATTTTCTACAGGGAAATGTTCTTGACTGCTGAAGAAATCCTTTATGCTATGCTTTAACTTCAGCCCTTCTGTGTTTGTAGAACTATTTTAATACTATAATGGTGAAAGCTACAAGGGGAAGGTTTATCCCAAATTCTGGATGACCAAGATAATGTGGAGTCCACAATAACAAGCACAAAATAAATAGCATAGAAGAAAACCTTACTTCTAATACAATTAAATAACAGCTCTGCTCTTTTTGAATGTCAGCTGCCCCTTCTCCTGCATTCTTGGAAAGAAAAGAGATAGAAACCATGCCATATATGTTTTGTTTCTGATGCGCGATTCTACTCAGTGAATGCAAACCAACAGACCCCTTCTGTTCATGATGAAAAATCTGCAGGTATCTATCTTGGAGAGGAAGGCGCTTTCTCATTTAAGCATATTTTTAAATCATTTGGAGCTTTTTAGATTAAACCAAACACACACATTGAATTCTACCAGTTTATCTTTTGGCACTGCTTAGATCTGCCCAGAGGACTGGTGTAACATCCTGCAGGTGTGAAATCTCATATAATCAGAAGGTCCCAGAATGCTGCGGTGGTTTGAGTTTACCTCGCGTTTGGCATGACACCTTGCCTGACATGGGATTTATAGCAATCAAATCCTCAGGTACCAAAACCTTGACTACTTGTGTGGCAAATTTAATACTGCAGAAAAGCTTCGCTGTTTCAGCCAGAGGCAAATCATTAGTAGAGATATTTTCTAAAGGAAACCATGATGCAACTCTGTTTTCTGTCAAAGGCAGCATTAAAAATTCCTGCTGCTTTTAGCAAGATCTGTTAAATCATTGAGTGCCTCTGAAAATTGTATTTTAGATGCTTTAGCCAGGCTGGTCAAAACTTACCAGATCTGTTCAAACACAACACTACCACCAGCTGGTGTTCCCAAGGGCATTTGCAAGAGCAGCAGTGTTAAGCACTGTCCCTTAATTTTATATGTGTATTACTTTTGTGTGTGACACTGTATCTTTTTTTGTCTTTCTAATCGTGCTGCTCTCTGTCAGAAGAATTGAAAGACTCCAGTTTTTTGCTACCATGTACCTGTAAATTCTTCATTAGAGTAGTATTATTTTATATCACTGGGGGCTTTATCAGCCTCTAAGATCCCTTTTAAGTTGTCGTTTAGTGGATACAGGATACCAGATCTTCTGATAGGAACAGCCAAAGTGGGTTGTAAAACTTACCCTTTGTAATTATTTTCTTCATTAACCACAAACACTTTTATCTCCACTACAGTGTTTGAGTCCCAGCTCCATTTCTGTTTTTTCTAAAGTATTGCTTTTCTCATCTCATTTACTTTACACTATTCATCAATCCATTGCCTGTATTACCTTGCAAACCCTGCAAGAATCAAGCTCACCCAAAATAAATTAATGACATCTTTTGCAAGGTATTACTTGTCACTGGGGGAAAACAGACCCCAACAACAAACTCCCTATGCCATAAATTCTTGGTTTATGATACAGGGAAACACCTTTAGGGAAACACTAGCTGGGGACAGATATTTGGATAATAAACTAGGGAACGAAAGTAAGCTAAAACTAAAATAGACATTGTAGATTTTTCAAATGTCTGTTACTAAATGACAAGCATACAGCTATAGAATAGTAACAGTTTTGTTTTCAGTGCTGAATTCTTCCTAGAGCTCCTCTAAGTGGTTTCTCCCTCCCAGAAAATTGTTTCAAAAAATGAAAATTTAATGCATGTTTGTGCAAGCATACATTGTTTTGAAGATTTGTGCCAAATGTGTGGATTTGTGTGGCACTCATGACTTTTTTTACAGTTTCCCTTCTGCCATTTACATATTCATCCAAGGCACAGAAACTATTTCTGCCAAGCAGAAATAGTAAATATTTGAAGACGCAGCTGAAATTTGGACACTAAGTACCTAAAATTATTTTATGAACACAAGGAATTCATAAAGCAAAGAAAGTGAGCATTTTTTTTAAATAATTCTCATAAATTCTGTCAACTTACTCAAAATTAACTGAACTTTAAATTGGAAAAATCGTTAGCCAAAACCTGATGTGCACCCACACACACAGGCAGGCAGCCATAGAGGAAATGAGATGCAAATGTTAAACAAAGGTACATCTCTAGCAGTCTCTCAAAAAATCCCAACAATAGTAACAAAACCCTAGCTGAAGGTCAGGTTAAAAGTATGTATTGCTGCTTGTTCTTTTTTCATTTACTAGGCATTGCTGAATAGAGATTATGGATTCTGACCACAAATTTGAACAAGTGTTTCCATTTTTCCTCCAACTCTGTGTGACACATTTTTTTTTTATCAGTACTGGAACATATTCTAGTGAGCTTGAAGGACCCTGACAGCTAACAGGCAGGCTGAATAAATTGTTGCTGTGTGCCTGGGGGTCTACATTTCCCTCACTCCTTCTCTTTTCTTTTTTCTCCTCACCCTATTCCTCTCCCTTCCCTTCTCCTCTCCTCCCCTCGTTTCCCTGTTCTGTCAGCTGTTGCAGAATTCCATTTTTAATGCATTGTGTACATTGTGTACAAAACTGTGTGCATGGACAGGCTTGTCTTCATAATCATATTTGTCCTTTTTAGTAACACACATCATAATAACAGTGGTAATATTCGTAGCAATATATTCTATATGCATGAAATTTTGAGGTCTTGTGCTGCCTAATACTGTATTCATTTAATATCAAATTCACTTCACTGTATGTGACGTTTGTAAACCAGGCAATTGTGACGGCTTTGTTGTGGATAGTCCCTTTGATCACATACTTTAAGGAGTGCTAGCAAATAGGAGCTGCCCATCTGACCTTAAAGAAGGATATTATCCCTTCCCACTACAGTAATGACTTCTTTTTCCCACATGCCCAGAAGGATGGAGCTTAAGAATTGTATTCCTAGTCAATTACAGTGACAAGCAGTAGCTCTCTGGTGCATACATTATAGTTTCGCTGGCTTACAATTGCAATTTTTTGCTTCTTGAGTGACTATAATGTTGAGTTTGGGTTTCTCTTTGCTGTGGCATGATATATTCACAGCTCACAAAGATGTGGATGTGGTCAGCAGAGAATTTTCAATTTGTTTCTACTTATCAAATCAGGATCTTTGAATTTGCATGGTGTGTCATGTGGCTAAACTGAATAACTCACTGGCAAAGACCTGAATTGTTAAGTGTGAGGAGTTTATACCTCTTCTGTAGAGTTGGATAGAAAGAAGAGTGAGAGGCAAGATGTCCATGGCATAGAAATATCTTAAAGGTCAGAAAGTTTTTTGTGCAGCATGGCTCCAAAGCTAGGTATAAACTTTCAGTACAGTCTGTACTGTGGCTCATTTGCTTTGGCTCAAGGCCTGTGGAAGCAATTTGTGAATGTTTGTGTGGGATACCTGGTGCTGATCTCTTCCCAGGCTTTATGTACCCAGCCTGTGGGAAGGAGAATACCCTCAAAGGCATTAAGGAACCGTCTTTCCTCCTCCAGAGGTTCCTGATCCATGGACAAATTGTGCATATAAGCATGGGAATGGTAGGACAACCTGAGCTAAGACCTGAATTTGACTAACACTGACTAATCAAAGGGACCCATAGAGTTTCTGCCTTATTGACAGAAACAAAAGGCACAGCAAGCATATGACAAAATAGTTCCTACCCTCTCCTTTCTCTCTTTGCGAAGGTGAATAAGCCATGTGTTAAGCAGCTGCTGAACTACTCACAGCGCACTTTTATACTGAAACACTGGACTGTAAATTGTGACATCTATGATCTGATTCATTTTTAGTTTAGGCTTCAGGCAGAGAAGATGGATGAAGATCATGGGAAATAACCGAATAAGCTTCCCTGTGGTAACCCATCTTCCCTCATAAATACAATTCTTAGGCTTTTTCTTGTCCAAGGCTGAGTAATGACTTGAAAAAGACACTTCTGTTTTCTATGGACAGATATTAACTAGTTCACTATATCCCTGAGCTATATGTTGTAATGTAATTTCTGGAGAGCACAAAGATTAATTCCAGTGCTAGTTACATTTCATAATGAACTCGCAGAAAATACAGTTTTGACATTCCTGACTTCTGTGATGTATCAATTGAAAACCTTGTTTCTTTTGACAGTATTTATGGTATGTGGTAATTTGAGAGAGATCATTTCTCTTTTATCAACTATGCTTTTATCACCTTACTGTCCTCTTCACCATTTTATCTTCTTTACTCTGTAAATTATATTGAAAACAGAAATTTTCTTCTATAAGATTTATTGATATATATATATATAGGACACTTCCAAGAGTTTTATTTCATTTTTTGGACATTAAGTCAGTTAAACAAAAGGCATGTTGTAAGGTCTGAGGTATTTTTCAGGACCAATTGTATCAATTCACCTGAAGTATACACTTACAATCCACTGAGGAGTGTCTGCTGGCAAATGCATGTTTTTGTCCTCCATCTTGTGTCTGGAGAAATATTTTTAATTGCTTACTGTTAAACATATATTAAAAGTACCAGTAAGGGTCTGTTTTGGTTTGAAGAACCTACAATACTTTATTGTCATTTAGACAATTATTCAATCACCTGGCAATCCCTCCCCATCTGGGGAAGGAAACCCAAGGAAAAGGAAGGGAACTTGAGGGTTGAAATATAAACAGATTTAACAGAGTAAGACTAAATAATTATCATTAATAATACTAAAGAACTAGTATTGATCTGATACCAATATAAAATATACAAGGATTATACTCAGCCAATTCTATCAATAGGATAGAATGTGCACTCCCAGCAGTAGACAGCAAATGTCAGACACTGAGTGCTATGGCTTTGGGAGGAAGGGAACTCAGAGGTCCAGCACTACGGCAAGAGGACCTTAGGATTGTAGACATCATAGAATATGAAAAAATCATCAGCAAACTATCTAATTTATATTGAATGTGCTGTTCATGGTATGAAATAATCCTGTTGGCCAGCCTGGGTCAAATGCCTAGGTCTTGTTCCTCCTCCTACCCACATCTGGCTAACTCAAAAACACTGAGACCTTGAAACCCACATAGCTATATCTGGCTATACAGTAAATATGTTCAAAAATTCAGGCACTAGAGTATTCTAATAGTGCACTTTTTCCAGACATTACAAGAGACCTTATTAAAAATTAAAATTACTGAAAGATAAATTAATCCTCTGATGCTCAAATGAGGACAGAGGCTTTTTTAATGTATGTATTTTCTAGCTTCATTGTGGAAGCTAATCTTCACTTAAGTCTCCCATCTTAATAGCATATATAAAGGTTAAATTTTAGAATTCTTAATGAAACGGAACTTAAACTTCAAAGGAAATATTTAAAGTAATTGTAATAGGAATGCATTTTGTTAGTGTATTGTTCATTGTAAACCTTGCTAAATTAGAATTAGTATTTGCTTTAGGAAGAATGAACACTATAACACATTCTCCTGTATTTAATTAGTTTAAGGAGTAGGATATCAGTAATAAGATCCATGGATAAGGCTTCAGCTGGAAAAATTAGCTTGGAAAAAATAGTAAATGAGATTGAAGTTTTTAGTAAATAATAATGGTTTTTAAAACTTCCTTGGTAAAGAAAGCTAAATATATCTGATGTGTTATTATAAAATATTTCAATATTAAGTTGTCTTTAATTGTTGATGGAAAATTCAGGAGAATGATGTGGTAAAATATGCCTAACAATTATATTTTAAAAACTGAATCTTATTTCCTGAGCATGCACACTAATGAGAAAAAAGCATTATAGGACTGTCATATTTAACATGAGACAAAACTACTTCAGTACATTTAATAACCTGCTGAAATCCTTCCTATAATTTTGCAGCTGTCTATGTTCTTATAGAATATAGGACATTAATTAATCTAACAAGTACTAAATTATTAAACTTTATGTTATAAATTTCATCACAGAAGTTTTAAGTGCTTGAGATTCTTTATTGGATCTTTCTCAAGCGGGTAGAGATTACATTAACCTCCAGCAGTCTTTATTAAAAGAAAACTGAAATGATCTAAAACCTTAAAATAAATTATATTTTTATACATTGTTTAAGTTGGTCAAAACTAGGTTGGTTTGTTTTTTTTCTTGGGGGAAGAAAGATTATATTTTAGGATTTTGATAGGATTATATCATTTTTTTTTATATTAATATTTCAACATTAGCTGGGATTTTTTATTGCATGCATGTTTTCTGTAATTTATAATTTTTGAGCAGAGCAGTGCTTTGCTTCTTTCCTCAGTTATCTAATTTACAGGTCTTTTTGAGTAATTGACACTTCTTTTTCTCAAAGTCTTTTTCTGCATTCTATACGAGCCAATGGAAAAAAAATCCATTGACCTTTATATGGTTAAATTACCTCTAAAGGCACAGTATTTTGTAAGGATATTTTTGTGACTGTAAGCTACCAAATAAGAAGCTACCAAATAAGTTCATATGTGCGGGGCTTCATATCTTTGCACTGTCTTGATTGCAGATTCTTTGCTTTAAAAATGATTGTCTAGTATTTTTAAGCAAGAGAAGATTAGTAAAGCTAAACAGCATTTCATTCAACAGAAAAACAACTTGAATCTGTTTCTGTGATGTTGGAAGTTCGACGTATCTTATTTTTGGATCATTCTCTTTGGAGTTCATGTTTTATTATGGCTTTATAACTCTCTGATTTTCTTAATTTTGAGATAAAATGGGGGAGAGAGAATAAAAAACCAAAACACAGCTTGGAATACTATTCATTTCCAAGATGGCTGAATTGTTTTTGACATTGTATGAGGTAGAAACAACTTAAAATACTCCATGAGAGAATTCGGTGATATTTAAATCCTACTACTTCATCTAAAAATTTCATTGGATTTTTATTATGTGCCTGAGAGCCATAAGATATCCTCAAATCTCCTCTGCAGATCTCTGACATCTGGTTCTATTTTTCTGTTTATGGGACTCGGAGCAGCCCCTACAGCTAATTGAAGGCTTGCTGCTGTGTTCCAGAACTGGAGTTGCTGACCCAACCTCCACTATGTGGCTGGAGCAAGAATGAATAGAATTAGTCCAAAGTGATATTATTCAGCATATATGGTATTCTAATAAAATTAAAACCAGAGAGATGCATTGTAGAGCATACTCCAGTATTAGTGTTAGCTGCAGTAACATACATTTTTCAATACATACTGAGCAGAAGAGGGTAATGTTTTTATGCTAGTAAAAATGGAAATGTCCAAGCTTTGCAAATGTTATAATTCCTAACTGGTAATTGTCCTATTTCATAGTTAGGGTGAAATTGCAAAATCTGGAATAAAAATAAATTCAGTGTATCACATACAATTTTTTAAAATCCAAATGAGCAGCAAACCATATACACATTCTTCAGAATGAAATGTAGAGGGGAGGTCATGGTTCCAGTGCTGAAAAACTTTACTAGGCTTAGGTTGAAACTTTTGGACTGTCATTTTGTACAATACAGAGTAAAGATATTCTAAAGGCTGCAATAAATGTAATGTAGTCTTGCTCCTGTCTAGTGGGTCAAGTATATATATCTATGCATTCTGGTTTATTTGTCAAGACCTGTGAGAAAACAATTATGATATAGTTTTGCATAAGCAATACTGCTCTTAAAAGTTTTTTGGTAAACAAAGCCAAAGCTACAAGCACTAGATAGACTATTGTACATTATGTCCATTTATATTTTTTTAAATTATAGACTATTATAATTATAATCATACAGAATATTTCAGAAACAAGTTCTCGGTCAGAATACCTAACAGAATCTTCTTTAAAATAATTCCTATAAAAGGAGTACTACGGTTTATCTTATGGATTTAAGTAAAATTAACGCAGGTTTTGAGTGGGAGAATGTTCAGGTAGTTCAGTCCTGAAGAGAAAAAAAATCATGTGATTTTAGCTTTAATAGTTCTTAACCACCTTGTAAATAAGAAAGAGATATTCAAACAGGAGTGGCAAGCACACTGCAACTGATCTCACTGGGATAGAGATAATTTTTTTCTTTAAGGAACTTGATTTAAAAAGTAATTGTGATACTGTGATTTTAAGTTTTTGGCTCTCAGACCTCACATTTCCTACCTGTTTTTTTTTCTTTTTTTTTTTTTTTTTT